>JAHQIW010005751.1:0-47156 GCA_019055375.1 Parelaphostrongylus tenuis
CGAATAATGGAAATCACTAAATCAACGTTTACATCACGAAGTGGTACCGAAAGCCAAATAATAAAAAATATCCTGGTTCACTATCTCGCTTTTCATCCCTCACATACGAAAATGGCGTTAATAAAAAACCTGTTTCGAACAGCAGCCATTGTATGTACCGGGGAGGAGCAGAGAGTAGAATCCGTGAAACTGGCTCGGGAAAAAGCCACTTCTAATGGATACGAATTTGTAACCCCTCGGTTTAGGTTTAGAGGAAATAATACGCCTCCGAACGGAAGCTCGAATGAAAGGAAAGTCCCGTTTATCATCCCGTCAATCGGTGGCCATTATAGAATTACCACCGAATACTCTAAAACGCCAACTTGTTCGCAACAACTTATGTGACCGTCTCTGTCTAATGAAACATTGTAAGACATGTCCTAACGGCACAGATGATGATTGCATGAGCGTAGGTACAGTCTACCTAAGCTTTTGCAAAGCATGAAGCGATAAATATATTAGCGAAGCGGGTAGGCCGCTCTATGCCTGCATAGAAGAACACCTAGCTGACAAGCGTCTTAACACTTTGGCAACGACGTTAAAATCCTGCTCGTCGCGGCAGCAATGACGTTGTGGTAGTTTTCTAATGAGATATGGATATTTATCGTTACTGAAGGAAATTCCGTCCGCAGTAAAATGACAAATATGAAAGAAGAGACATCCATGAAACTTATTGTGGCAGGAACAATGGCAATATTTCCTCCTAAAGCTTCGAGTCTTGGAGGAAAAGGCAAATATGTAGAATGAGATGATCTTTCGAAATGTTACTGAACATCTTTATGTTATCCTAGATATATTCATTCATATTCTGGTCATTTCATCAACAATAACTCGTCTTCATACAAAACCACAAATGAACTTCAATTGAATGAGAAGAAAAACGAATGAATGAACATAAAATTTCTTATGTGCCTGAGAACAAATGACGACTCATGACACTAAGAGCACTAATTTCTGTACCCTACGTACTTCTTCTCCGTTAATTCCTCTCAAAACAATTTTTGTGCCTCCTCTAGTTCCCATTTCCGCGATTAACCTCAACAAGATCATGCAGGCGGGTTATAAAGTTCATCAACAGATGAGAGGCATGGACCGCCCTGTCCTTTCCTATGGAAAGACACAACGATTGAAGAAAACGAAGATATTCTTACGCTTGTGCCTCAAAATGACTATTATACGATCGCAAAGGCTCTACGATTACTGGAGCAATAGCCCGCATCTATCGGGAGTCTCTATAGCGTCGCATCTCATGTCGAGGGATCGCTTCTTCGAGATGATGACCCATTTGCATGTATGAAACAATATGGGTCACGATGTGAATGACAAAATATAAGAAATAAGATCAATGTCGGAACTTGTCAATAAGCGTTGTAAAGACCCATTCAAACAGTGGGGAGACGTAGTGTATCGTGAGTCGATGGTGCCATTTAGAGGACGAATTGAATTACCCAGTATGCACATCGCAAACATACAGATATGGAATAAAGCGATTTGAACTTTGTGGTGAAGGCGGTTACACCACAAAAATGAAGGAGTACATAGGTGCTGGCACAACCCGACACCAAACGAGCCACTTGCAGATTTTGTGGTAAAGGATCTGATGAAGGATCTTCTGAATGAGAGAAAGGCACCTTTTTGCCGACAACTGGTACTCCAGAGTCGCTCTAGCTGAGAGTCTGCTGCAAAGCAATACATACTTTACTGGAACATGCAGAAAGAGCAGGAAAGGCTTGCCCAAGAAGGTCTTGGAAAAAAACTGCGCAAGAGCGAGTAGAAAACCATGTAGAATCAAAATGGAATTATGGTTCTGCAATTCAAGGACAGAGGAGACATCACAGTGTTTTCGACAGCTCACGGCACTGTCAAAAATCCCTGCGCGAACAGATTTGAAGTCGTCGAGATGTACAAGTAGGAGAAAGTCGCTGGTGGACCAGACTGACTAGATAGCTGCCATATCACCATTCCTCGGAAGGACTAATAATTGGTGAGAGCATTTCGCTCTTTCTTGGCTTCGTAATTTGGTCAGTGAAGATTTTAAATGACTAGACGCTGTTTCTACTAAAAGTATTTTGATAGAAATCTCTCTGACGATGAACTATCTTCTCTAGCAATAAACTTTACATACAATCAAAATTATTGCTAGGAAAGATAGGAAAAAATTTTATTGCGAAGTTGAAACAACGCATCGTGAGGGCAAAACGTCGATGTTCTCCTCCAGTACAACGTAGTAATGCGGTTCTTTCAGGAATCCAGGCTAACTATAAGCGGCGTTATTCAGATTATGAATGACTAATAAAAACATCAATAAATCAGAAGAAATGTTACAGGAAATCAAAGAAAAAAATGTCTTTCCTTATACGAAGCGGTTTTTTCGTCGAAACATAGAAGTAGTTCATGAGCATTCTCTCTACTATAAAGCATTTATAAGAGCCTCTTTTATAATGTTTCTTCATTTTGCATCACAATTATTATTCTATATCAATGGTTATCTTGTAGTCAAATTTTAACTTTGTAATGCCAAGAAATACTTGTGAAGTTGATAAAACGAACTCTGACTGCAAAACGTATCCTTTTCCTTGTAGCACTGGCTATAGAAATATTTTTACAAAGCAAACATAGTGGGATATAAACAAGCATGATTAAAAAAGAAAGAAACGAAGTTATATAACATTCCCGGAAATAAATTCCCTTTCACAATAAGTGCTTTTCCCGTTGAAAACTTGGAATATTTTTCGATACATGGGTATTTCCTTAAAAACATAGGACTATCGAAGTATCTCCTGCTATATTTCATCATACCATCACGATTATATCCCCTCAGTACTCAGAATTATCAAAAAAACCACCATATTTCTATCGCAAAGCTGATAGTAGAGACTCCGCCCCGTCGCGCCGCCGCGATATCCCCGCCGCACACGCGGTCGTGCGACAAGGGCTGTTTTTCGCGTCCATGTCGTTGCCCAACGTGTTAATAGACGCAAACACACCCGCTATGGGACGCATAGAGCACAGAAACACGAACCTATGTACAGTGAGCAATTCGACGAAGTAAATGATTTTCTAGTTACAAGAGACCACCTCAACGTTTCCCTCGGGTTATTTATGAACAAGAAAGCATTATAAAAATTGATGGAAAAGAAAGAAAATTTACCAATTCTCTTGCGAATCGTGTAATGATAAATATATTGGCAAAACGGGTACGCCGGTTCTATACTCGCCATAGAAGTACACCTAGCTGACAAGCGTCACAATAGAGAAGACACCCCGCTAAGGACGCATAGAGAACAGAAGCACGACGGATTTGATTTACGAGATCGAAGCCACCATCCGTTGCGCAAGACAAAAAACCATCAGGCGCCGAAAAAGTCTAGAAGCACTTTGGACTTAACACCACCAATCCGACTATGAACCGCAGGGAGGAATGCCTCGTTATCACTCGTGATTTGAGTCAGTATATAAGACTGTTGTTTTGATTGGTAGGGTGCATTACGAACCTATGTGATGTCCTTCCGGTGATCTCCACTTGAATCACTTAGTGGAACACATATGAAAAAGCGGTGAGTATGTTGAGAGTTGATTTTGGTGCTTGATGCGATTGAAATCTAGGTCTGGTAATTTTTTCTAAAGGAGTAATGGAGGTGTTTTGACTGATTGGATTGCAAACAATCTGACCTGTTTTTTTTTGGAAACAATAAATATGAAGGAGTTTGTCCCCGGATGGCTAATGATGCTGGGATCGGCTCGACGCGGAATGAGTCTACAGCCTCCCAATACCCTCCAGCAATCAATAACGAACGTTTTTGCGGACCACCGCAGTTATGCATATCCTTGAGGATGCAACGAAACGTGCTCGATTCATGCAAGCGGGGAGGCGAATCAAATGCTAATAAAAGTGCTTGGAACCTGCAGATAGATACAATAAAAGCTTGTGATACTAGTCAAAAAAGGAAGTGAAGGAGTGACTAAAAAAGCACTAATATTTTCATGATTTCTGTAGAATCTGCCTAGAATCTTCTGAGTGGCTGTTAAGTAACGAAGGCTCACTGATCATTTTCGTAATGTCAAAGACAACTTTCTGGCACTGCAGTGGCTCGTAAGTGACTCTTACACTCAATTGACCCAAAAATGGCTGATATTGCAAAATCGGGTAGGAGTTGCACTACGTGAGCTTGGCTTTCGAGAACATCAAGAACCTGAAAAACAAAGTGCTGATTTTTATCAGGGTTTACTCAGAAGTCTTTTTAGTCGAAAATTTGAGCGTTTCAAAATTGGAGCTCACTCCTTTTTCCTTCAGAGAATCCCGATTAGGAGAAGAAAACTTGAAAGCTAAGAGCTATAATCTTACTGTTTGCATTACAAGGCGTGATACAAATGCTCGAGCTCCTTCCTTAGTACTTGCAATGCCAGGAACTCGGGCAGAAACTTCGGGCTTGCCAGAATAAGCCATTGCAGCTGGCAAAGTTGTGATGCCGCTGACGGTGAACGTCCTAGTGCTCGCTATAACAAAAATTTCGTAACGTTTTCACCTAATATGATTTATCCCATAAAATCTATTGCCCTGTAGTTTTATTAAGCTTTTCTTCAATCCAAACAGGGTTTAGTCGGAAGGTTGTGGTATGATGGAGATTGTTCCAGTAACCTCGACAGACCACTTCGATAAGGCCGTACTACATAGCTCGCCATCTTAATGAAGGGCTACCGCGAATGATGTCTCGATGGACATCTCTTGCATTGACCAAGTACACACATTGCTGAGTAGACTCGCCCCATTTTAGAGAAACTGGACCACGTTATCCACCGTGTGGCCTTATATTGCTCTACCTAGCTATCATCTCTTCCGCTCCCTCAATGCAACATCTGTGTTGGAAAAAAATTAAAGACTGCAGAAAGCTTACAACAAGCCTCACCAACTTCTTTGTTCGTCAATCTCATTTTTTTGCGGAAGGCATCCAATCCTTGTCAGCAAATGGTTGCGTATAAATGATCAAACGTTGATTATATCTTCACCGTCTGTTGAAAACCTCGTTTAAACATGCGTGGATAGTGCTTGAGAATGCTTTGAGCCGTCTTTTGAGAAATGGTTACAAACTCATCCGTGGCAACAGTTCGGCAAGCGCTCGTTTCGGCAGTTTCGCCGTCATCACTGCCTTTTCACTCGCCTTCATAGAGGCAGAGCGACGAACAATGATATGATTTCGTCAATTGAAGTAATCACCAACCGCCAGAGTACCTACAATCGATACCTTGCAGTGGTATGAACGACTATATCATTGATTAGTTGACTTCTTGTCATCAATAGCAAATGAATTAGCAAAGGTGTCGAAAAACGTAAGAAAATATGGGACAGCCCAATTACTGAAAGCATTATATTCAATAATTTTTGGAGATGCATGACATATGCACTCTCTAAATTTATAATTCGTAATCCATCCATCAAAATGCTTAGATTGAAACAGTTCCCCGAGCACTTATGGTGTTCTGGACACATTTATTTGCATTAGAGTGTAAGAATTTATACGTTAAAGTGGAGATACTCTTACTACAAATCAATCTTCTGTCCCCTACCTTGGCCCACAGGCATCACTCCACATCCCAGTACTGTCGAGATTGTAGCTATCAGCGATATCATGAAAAGGATCAGTCAAAATTATTTCCATGTTTGCAAGGATTTTTTGATATTGTCCCGCAGATGTCTGAACAAATAGTGTGGACTTGAGTGAAAAAACGATATCCGTCAGCTTAGTGAGTTTTCTAAAGTCTTTGGAAGTATCCAACTCTCTTGAAATCAAAGTGAAATCTTTGAAAGCAAATTTACAATAGATTGCGCTACTCCAAAAAGTACGAGAATTGGTTAGTGATGTCAAAAGCATGTCAAATGTTGGATGGTAATGAGCTGAGTGGTAATGGCTTCTTAAGCAGACATTCCACTTAATCATTCAGTTCGTCCTGTGGCGCAGCTCAAATTCAGCTTCCATCGTCTCATCTGTGATATTGTAACATACTCCCGACGTCGGAACTGTTTAGTGAGTGACGTCTTGCGCTTCCTATTTCCTACTAGTCAGGCGTGTTTCTCCATTTCTTGAAGTATTTCTGGAAGATTTTTTGGCGAGAACAAACTAAAATGCTGGATGGATCACCTATCAATAGAAGATTTAGGGAACGATAAGTTCAGACGGGGTTCTAACGTAAGTTAATAAACAAATCCAGTTTCATTGAGTTTATTTTGCTACTTTCAAATAGTTCAGTCTTGATCGAAGACACATCTCTTCGCCAACACCTTCCAGCAAGACTTACGAACAGAACGATATAGAGAATACAAGCTTTATGAACATTATAATGACTGGTGGTGGTAGAGGTACAGTTTTAAATAATCAGTTTTTGTATCATGGAGACTTCTTCGATGATATATTTTGGGCCTTTCGTGAGGTCTGCTATGGCACTTTCAAAATGCAAGACACGTGATCAGGCCTCAGCCTCATCTGTAGAACGTTGCTTCTTGTTTCAGCCGATATCTTGTGAGGGATATACCTCTCACAGATAAAGGAATCGACGGCGAAGATGCTACACTGCATGCGCAAGGTAAAAGCTCACTTGCAGAAATAATAAATCACTAATGTCCGGTTACAAGATCAGCGGACATTGCAGTGATTAACAGGACGACTGCTCATGGGTGTTAAATTGATAATATCTTTCTATTCGTTTTCTTTCGAGACCACTTAGAATGATATAATCTGATAATATAGTTTAAGCCTTTCATAATGTCCGTTAGAGCACTTATAAAGTAGTAGACACATGCTTCAGCCTTTCAGCCTCATCTGTAGCACGGTGCCTTCCGCTTGATCCAGTCCCTTGTAAGAGGATGTACACACTATATCTGAAGATTCTACGACGAAATTACGCGCATGGTGTAACATCTTTATCCTCGATTCATTTGCAGTAGGAGTATTGATTCAGACGAAAGGCTCCGTGCTACTGAGGAAGCTGAAAGACCGAAATACGTGTTTAGCTATTTGTAAGTGCCATAAGAAACCTCATGAAAGGCTTAAAATTAATTATCAGATTATATTATTTCAAGTGGGGTCTCAAAAAAAGTCGACACAGAAAGGATACTACTTTATTAGTAAGAAGGGACTATCATACCCAAAAAAGTACGTTGTACATAAATCCATATAATTGAAAGAGAGGCGCGGTAACAAGATAAAGCTAAAGCTCTTGGCATTGATCAATCTCTGAAGGATGCGCTATGCATTCGACTTCATCAAGCACCTCTAAAGGTGACTGAATGCATTTGACCATAACAATGCCTTGAGGTGCTCTACCGATGTAGTAAGCCAGTGCTGTTAACCTTTTAGACAAGTCTTGTACCAACTCACCCACAGCGGGGGGATGGAAGGTTTGGTGAGCCTTGAGCGTGGGATGGATCGAATCGTCAACCACATTTGTCGCTAGGCACCTCCAACTACAGCGCCATACGGTTTCCAGGACCGATTAACGATTAGCCCCTACATTTAGCAAATAATTCCGTATTTCTTGACAGTGGACGCGCGGTTGTGAACAATAATAATTTTTTCAGTACAAAGTAGTACAGTATTATTAGCAAATATTTTGGCTGTTTCGCCTTCTTCGGAGTCTGAAAGAGTCAAATTGGCATGGAATCTTATCAACCAACCACTTTTATAACTCAGACGGATAAAACTTGAAGCAGCATTATTTGATCGCAAGATGAACAGCTTCTATCGCCCACCGTTTTGTTGTTTCACGGTCTATCAGTTTTATTGGAAGCGAGCTGCAACAAGTCTTACATGGGTGAGTAGAGTGTGTGGGCATTCATAATTCCAGCTAGTTTTTTGAATTCCTGGCATGAATAAATCAAATTTCACATCAGGGAACGCCCTGGCAGAGCGGTTGTGATACCTAACGCGGCGCCCGCGGAGCGGAATTTCACCCCTCCCCCACTCCCCACCAGCTCTCTCCGGTAATCAACAACGGACGCCCTTTGGAAGCCACAGCGCGCTATCTGGATATTGCAAGGAGACATCATTATTCTACGACGTCCAAGAAGGCGAAAAAACGATTGAATGCTACTAATGAAAGTTGAAAGTACTGGGATCTGCACAAGCGCAAAATCTGTGAAGACGAATAGTAAAGTGTCAAAAAATTTGTATATATATATATATATATATATATATATATATATATATATATATATATACGCGGTTAGTTGTTTGTATTAGGGTTCTTTCGTCATCTGCTGAGCACAAGAAGGAACGGAGAAATTTTTTGAGTTGTTTAGCAAAAGATCATAATATCTATAATATTCCAGAGAAAAAAGTGGCTTCTCTTTATCGAGCACCCGTATTAAGCTGTCCCAAAACGGCCACATCATTGAGTAGTAGCGAAACCCAGGTAACAATTATGTATTGGCCCATTACGTTATTACAGTTGTGCTATTTTCTGAAATAAGATAATAGCATTGACAAAACGCCAAAATTACAACAGCACTTCTGGAGAGACCCTGTATACAAAGATAGCCAGTGACAAAACGAAGCACAATTTCTGTTGAGAAAAGTTTTTAGCATTGAATTTTTAGAATGCAAAAACAGTGAGAACAGGCATTTTTCCTCCTAAATCTATAACCAATTTTTGCAGACTCAACTAAATCATATCTTCCATTTCGCATCAGATCGCTCGCAGGATAACGAATTTCACATGCAGCACTTATGCGGTGGGCAATGTCGACTTGACTGCTCAATGAATACTGTAAGAGCTTTATGGTTTCTCAATTCAGTTAAGAGCAAAATCTTACAAAGCAAGTTCTGTAACCTATCTTGAAACGTGCATAAATCGGTCAATGAGTCAAATGCGTGTCAAATGTGAATGGCAATAATGTATGTGGAAGTATCTATTCAAACAAAATTTTCAGTAAACGACAATTTCTGGAGCAGCGTGACCCAAATTTGAGTCCCGCCCTCTCACTTCTGATGCTATGACTTTAGGTTCCGGTTTTCCCAGGATCGAAACTTGGTAATCGATAAAACGTCGAAATTATAGCTGCCTTCAAGAAAGAAAATCCTTAGAGATATTGAGTGACAAAAACGAAGCGCAGGTATTGTTAGTCCTTGGTGAGAAAATTTCAAGAAACAGATGTTGCGTTCGACTGAACTACTTACAATCATTCTTGCAAAAACACCTGTGTTGATGGAGGACTCAACTGATTCCTAGTATAAAAATGCTACAAAATTTCATTAAGGATAAAAAGTTGCACTAAAAATAAGATCTCAACGAGAATTCACCTGTAAGCGGAAGTAAAAGGGAAGCTGTGTCAGCGTTGGTTGTAGAACAAACAAGTGCATTAAAGCACCAGGTCTTGTCATGAGGAACAAGAATCCTTACTTTACAGGATTGGCAGTGTATCGAGGTGGGAAAAAGGTGAATATTCTCAAAAACATGACTGATGTGATACTGAGCTGAAGCTTTCCTATCAACCTCTTCAGTCGCTCCAAGTCTCAATAAAGATAAATATTAGGAAACGCCAGTAATTTCTCGCAATTTCTTCACGGTGTGCAAACAAAACAAAATTTGTTACTGTACATATCGTACATTAAAGTCTCATTTCATTCTTTATTAAGCAATCAATGTGACTCATTCCGTATCAAGAGCTTTTGAAGTAGTCCGATGATATAGTGTGTGGTAGACAATTTTCGATTTCCGATTTTTCAGGTGATAACTATTCTTCTGATTATAAGGATGGGTCATTATAGCACTACCTCATGAGCCAATTTCTCAGCCCGAAGAAAAAGATACTGGCAAAACCTTAGCTCTCATGTATCAAAAGATTATTCCACAATAGCGATTCATAGTGATTATCGCTGCTTGTTATGTATTAGGTTGATGCGAGCGTAATTGCGTTTCAGATTGTGCATTTTAAATCATTGTATATAATAATATATGCTTAACACTCTGAAGACCATGTGGGACGCCTCGTCCCACACCGCGCGACGTCAGATCTCGCCAATTACTGTAATGGTGGCTTCGCGCCCTTGAGAAATGCGGCGAATCTAGTGAGAAGGCAGACTCCAGACAGCATTATGGATGCGGGTAGACGAATCCAGATGATTCATAGAGAGCATCTTCATCATGAAATGATGGAATTTGATTGAAAAACTTTCTACAGAGATATTCCCAGCATAGAGAACAACTGTATCTTTCACATTTCATCCACATTTCTTATGTTTCAACGATAAGGCTACATCGCTAAATGATAACATAATGAAAATGACTATGATAGTGATAATGATTATACTTTCGATAATGCTAATGATTACGAAAGTGATAATAATTGCCACCCTTCTGAGCTGTTCATGAGATCTGATAAGGGCGCTTACACAGTGCTAGATATTGCACTGACCAGTAGTCAAACTTGTAGCTGGTAAATGAATCATACTTTCATTGATGATGACTGTGATATTATGGATGATAATGGTAATGTAATGGTAGTGGAAGTGATAGTGATAGTTATAGTGATAACGATAGTGAAAGTGATAATGATGATGTTGACATTTATGATAGTGATAGTGATGATATAGTGGTATGGATGACAGTGACAGTGATTAGTGATAACGATGATAGCGATCATGATAGTGATAATGATAACACTATAATGATGGTATTAAAAGTGATAGCGATGGTAGTGTTAGTGGTGATAGTGATATTGGCAGCAGTGATAATGATGATAGTGATAGTGATCATAGAGGTAGTGATGATAGTGATAATGATAATAGTGATATGTTGATAGTAATAGTGGTGATAGAGAAAGTGATGGTAGTGTTAGTGATGGTGATAGTGATAGTGATAGCGACAGCTTCCTAGTGAGTGGTTGTTTATACCCAGGGCGCATCAATTTTCCCATACTTTCAATCATCTACCGAGACGGCGGCGTGGAATGAAGGCGCTTGTTGCAACAGAGCGCAGGCACATCGAGAGTTTCGCGCAGAGACGCTGCCCCGTGCGTGGCTAGCGAGTGCCGCGAACGCGACGGCTCGTCGCGCCTGCCTATCAACGGTTTGCGCCAAAGTATCAAATGAATGTGATTTTGCTACACATCATTTTGAGGAGCATTTCTCGCTCTATGTATTGCTAATGATGTATTATCTGATGTTTATTTCATATTTAAAAGACTAAGGAAGGGATGTTAGACAAGAAGCAAATCCAAGCGATTTTTCTCATTCGAGTGTAAAGTGGATCATAATACAGGAGTGATTGCGGCATCGGCAACGCATTTAGCCCAGGAACTGCTAACGAACGTGAACTGCCGTTGAAATTTCAAAAAGTTTCTCAAAGGAGACGATAGCCTTAAAGAAAAGGAAGGTAGAAAAAAAGAATCACCTAAGAGCAATCATAGAATCTAATCCCCTTAAGGCTACACGAGTGTTATAGATGAACTCAACGCCAACCATTCTCAGATTCTCGTCATTCAAAACAAATTACGAAAGTAACTGAAGTCCAGCACGGTGCGAAACCGCTATTACATTTGCACCAAACTTAATATAGCGAAAGGTTGTCAGCTTAACTGGGTTTGATATCGAAATATGCTTATCAGACCAAGCCCGTTAAAAGTTGGTTGCTGACGGCCTCGATTGTTCATATCTAAGAAAGAGTGGTCGCAAAGTTGTGGTTTTTGGGGTGTAGTGAAGCACACGCCCTATTAAGGGTGAAGCGTGAGTTCAACTCCCGCATGAGATCGAGTTTGCTTACCACAAAATCTTATTAGATGAATATTTCAAAATCATACTACTACAGGAAAGCAGTTAGCTTTGAAAAAATATAGGTCATTACATAATGTAAGGACATTATTGGCGTCGTAAGGAGAGGAATGTTTAACAAGGAGATACCTTATCATCAAAATTATTGATAGCCACCTTTCAGAATGTTTTGTGAACACTGCAATATTAAAACATGAGAGAGAATTTTGATGGCTAAGAATTATACGATCTCCGCTTCGCTTATGATATCGTCTTGATAACATCAAGCATCAGCCAAGCGGATTTTGGAAAGATTGGACGAACGGATTAGTTTCGGATACCTATTGACTTCAACGGAAGTATTTTCTCCGACAACTTCGGTTAGTATGTAGAGGTCAAGAAATTAATATGATAAACCATTGGGCACCACAATTTGCCGTTATCGAACGTGCACTCGAAAGGTCGGACGCAAGGATATCCCGTATATCGCAATTGAAAAAAGGATCCAATGACCTGACCTGCGTCAAGATCAAAAATTGCAGACGTCGCTCTGGACATCAAGCTGTCGCGCGTAAGTCAGCCAGATACAAAATGCGCTTTAATGACAATCGATTAATGAGAGCTGCAGCTGAGCGGACCTTGCGGCCTGATATGGTCTGATTTTTTTTACGAAAACCTGAAATAAAGGTTTGTTGCTCACCACATTCCTGCAGCGCTGAGGAACCATAAAGACTTCTTCACGCAACAGCAAAAAAAGAAAGCTTACTGGCGCCCGCTTGAGTGACTCGACGATCAGCGGAACAACAGGTGGTACAGGCCGAGATAATCCACGCAAGATAGCGTTATGAAACAATCATGCTCGCATGATCTTCGGTAAAATGTTTTTTGCGAAAGCAGTGATCGAAATTTACCGAGTTAGTACAGTATCGTAATGACTGTGTAGGGCGAATACTGTGGTGAAACAGTTCGCCGCTCAGCAATATGACTAAACGTTGCGGACTGCTACAACACAGCTGCTTACTCAGCTCCAATCATCCATCATGAAAAACTCATAACAGCACCTTAATAAAATACAGTGCTGATAGTGCTTCCGGCTTGTCACTCGCAATATAATAATAACAGAATTTATTACATTCTGAATTGGAGAAATATCGCTAACACTTCGGAAGTAAGGGAAATTTCTACTTCAAGCATTACGTTGTTCTTACTACAATAAGATTTTGCAGTGAGATAAAGGTTTCTGAAACTCTTTCAGTTTGTTAAAGGTGCAGATCGCAGTAAAGAACTCTTCAAACTTCGAGTCGAATCCACTGTGTTCTGCCCAGCAACTTTTATGATTTGGAGAATAAATATTACTCTAATACATCCACGAAAGTCGCGTAATCGCATTGAATACAGTTGTTTTTTTTTGCAAAACATCAATATTTGCCTTAAAGCTTTTCAGTGGGATGGAAACTTCACATTACTTCAAAGCCTGAGATACTGATTGAGTAGAATCAATCGCTTATTACAAGAAAACAATGCTGTGGACTTTGCAAATAATCTTTCAAAAACATTTGTAAAAATGTATGGACCAATAAAAAACTTTGTAAGCGTTGCACAATTAAAATAAGGCCTTACTGTACAAATGTACGTTGATAAATTATGTTTTGTCCTCACATCATACAGAATTTTCAAAAATTGGCTGCGCTTCATTGACATCCACCTTGATAAGGAACCTGAATGTTCCAAAAGGTCAACAAAGATTTATATCGCATCATGTGCGTTTTAACAACATTCTCTGTACTTTTCATTTCGATGAGCTGGCAATTTCATCAAAGTGCAATAGTCTTCTACCTGACGACAAGTTCTTATACTTTCATGCATTTATTTTACTCCGATCAGATTCTGACTCGGTTTGTGAAACTCTATCGAAATTCATGATGTGGCTATCAGTTAACCTTTCCGTTAACAAAGAATTTTTTTGTAGGCGTTTGAATGTGAGGGGCTAATGGGAACTTCGAAGCATGGCAAATGCGATTTCTGCGTCTTAAAAATTTGTTGCCAAAACGCTTCGCTTCGAAAGTTGTGCCTGGTTTTTTTTTTTTCTTAATCGATGTCTTCTTTCACAGATTTTTTTGCAAAACTGCAATCGCAAATTGGCGTTTTGTCGATCGTGAATACTTTTTTACGGAAGTCAAGATTTCATGTCACAGCATCAGAAATTGATGGAAACCGAATTCGAGGCACGTGAGATAAGAAATTGGCCCATTAACTAGAATTCTGTTCAAATGGTCTTGCACGGAGCTCACTCATCATTTGGAAGTTATTTTCTCACCTGGGTACTCAAGTCCTCCAATTTTCGAAATGTTATCCCTTGAATCTCTTAGAAAAGTTGAAGAACTTTCGACTGGTTGAGTTCACAATACTTGCTTAGATTTTTAGAAGACAAGAAGGTTTCGCTGCTAGCCACAATCTTGACAGTGTTTGCATGTGGGAGTGTTCCCTACGAAATAAAGTAGTGAATAGATAAATTGTTATTGTTTTATCTCTTGATCCCAATCTTGAACAACTTTATCAACTCTAATCGAAACGAAATAGTCTAACACATCATCAATACACATAGCTGTTGCATTCACTTTCATATTGAAAGGTTTTCAGAAAATTCTGGTGCACATAGTTTCTCCATCACCAAAATTTTTGATTGTCGTGATACATCGTCATTTTTTCCATGTTTCAACACCTTCACTACAGGAGACACGTGAGTCGTCCTGCGACCTCCGTCGTTTTGTTGAAGATATATATATAAGAAGGGAAAGACTCTCGGCGTTCATCAATCACAGAGGGATGTGATCGACTCCATTAGATATTGTTAGAGGTAACTGAAGGCATATTTGCCCTTCACAATAACTCGCGATGGTCTACCGTTGCATCAAGTTTCTGCTGATATTGCCCTAAACCCAATTGGTACCACTTCAAAAACACCGAAATCCAAAGGCTTGGTAACCTTTGGGCACGGGATTGAAACGGTGACGTGTGTGTCGCTGGGCACCTCTGGTCACTGCGTCACACGTGTTTTCTGCTCATATGCTACGCTTGACACCTGTTGACATGCTGCTCATTTTCAGACTAATCAGTTTTTCTAAGGAGAAGACTTGTAGAACAACCTTAATAACGACGATTTGAATTTTTGCGTAACTTCTTTTACTAACACATAGTTCTCTACAAGCTGTCAAAGTTGTAATGAATCAATGTTCTTCAATTATCACACCTAGTCTCTTCTCCAAAATATTTCATCTGCATTGTGTTCTCATCTTTCTGACGAATTTCTTGGAATTGCGCAGTCGTACGTGAGGTTAGAGATACGCAGTTGTGTCGACATCGCAAAGTTCTTGGTTCCATCCTCCTCGGACCCAGTGGAGCTCTCCATCGTACTTTTCTAGAACATAGCGTGCTTTTCAAGGATCTCTCTCTTAAAAGATTTCAGTTTTTTTATCGCGACGGCACATGACGGTCCCAGGTGGTCGTTAGAGGAGTTAAATGTAAATCAGAGGCTACTGTGTGCTTTGCACATACTCAGGATGATCAAAGGATGACCTTCCTGTTTTTTGCAGCGTCGACTTGACAGATTTCTAGTTGTCCTTCGAAAGCTCACTCCACCGACCCGAAAGAGTACGGCCGCGTGGGTTGAACGAGTACGGAGAGGCTGTAAAATCTCAGGGCCTGACTAGGCTGCCATTATAGCGCACGTACACTGACATACGAATCCTTTCTAGAAGATCTATGAATTCAGGCAAAGATCCACATCGTTTCAACTGCAGTCGATCGATTTGAGTCTTAAATTATTGCATGAATCAATGTCTATGGTCAAATTCGCTCCGAAGAAAAAGTCGGCTCCACCGTCTCCGCGACCGCATGATCGTTGCTTACGCACCAACATCACGCTATAATGCAGACAAAATCGAAGCGTTATGTATGGACATCATCTTCAGAGAGGACCATACTTTCTTCATTGTCGTCGTTGGAGATTCTACTGCGGAGATTGGACCCAAAAGATTATTTTTGATGAGCAAAGAAATGCAGAATAATCTTTACGATAAACGACCATGACTGTTCAAACTGCATTTGTATTTACGCATAGTTTTCTACAAGTTCGAATGGCAGTGAATGAACATTTTTCAATTGTCATATCTGCAACACCTTCCGAAAATTTGATCCACCATCTGTTCTCATCTTCATGACGGAAGTTTTTGATGTTCCGACATACTAATAGTATACTAACACTAAGAAGCGACGTGCATGGATTTTCAATCGCAAGTGAAACTATATTACGTCTAGCATTAGTCTGCCACATGGAGATTTTTGAGTTTATAATTTCTATAGCCGTCTAATAATGCTCTAAACATCAGCTCGAAAGATAGTTTATTTAACTACTCACAATTTCACTCCACAAATGTTCAATTGAAAAAATACAAATGAAGATCGTATTTATAATTCTAGCATACATGCAAAACTATTTTCCATCTTCTTCTCAGCAATCTGTGGCTTTCGTGAATTATAATCTCTGAAAAGCTGCTCCCTGCGCTTGTTGATTTGGAAAAATTGTAATTCCGACGAGTTCTTGTGGCGCGAAATTGTTCTTCAGAGAGAGGACATTGTCGAATACAGAGGCATGAAGAGTGCATTAAGATTTGATAAGAGAGCTCTGTGCTGGAAAAAGTAATACTAAATAGTGGTTTTAGTATTGTTTGGAGATTTTGTTGATTTAGTAACTATCAGCAGTTTTTTATTCCTATTCTTGAGGAAATAAAAAAGAATTAAGAAGATGTTATATTACCGAAAAGTCCGTTATAGCAATTCATTTTTCAACCCTTTAGAAACAAGACCTTTCCTGTTTCTTAACACCTCTAGCAATCATTCGGTAGCTTGAATCTTGACAATTCCAAAAACTGTGTTACCTTGTTGAAAAGCCCTTTTTACTACGGTGCAACAGCTAGAATAAAGTTGTTTGACAACCGACTTATATCATTACGCGTATTTTGTCATTTATTCGACACCTCTTTTCCTCTTCATAGCATATTCTAGGATTTTGTATTACCACTGTACATGAAACTTTGTTCTGTCGTTCTATTGATTTGGGCTTCTATCTCCTCAAGATAATGAGGAATAATTTCCGAAAATCAAACTTAGCTTTAGAATCGCCTCATTTCATCCTATCAACGTATGTTGCGACTGCTTTGAAATTTCAACCGCACAGGGGCTACTCACGCAAGTTATCCAAGCGTGTGAAACAGGTTTAGATTCGCTGTTACAGTGTACTAAAATGACCTTTTCAGAAACATACGTAGTACTGGAATCGCTTGGATTTAAGTTATTGAATGGTTACCAAAATCAGCGGGAAAACGCGAAAAGACTTCGCCTTCGAAGGTTCGAAAAATGGAATTCAACAACCGATTTGTGTCGATTTGACTGTAACTGCTAACAATAATAATACTAGACGTGATGAATCTCATTGGTTATTAAACACCGTACCATATTAGCTAGTACACCGCTTTTGTCCAAAATATGACTTCTATCGCTGACATTACTCATTATTGATAAGCAGACTAGGATAGATAGTTAAAAAAAAACTCAGCGTCCTGTGTTGGCAGCTCACCTGCACAAAGTGGAACAGAGATCTCTATGTAGAAAATCTCTGGCAGTCCTTCAAAAAAAAACTAGTCTATTTACTCAGATGCAATACATGTACGACATAGATCCGATATTAATCAAAACATGCCAAGTATGATAAGCGTATGAACATGGATACTTCACATAACCAGAGTCAATGTATCTATATGCAATATGAAAGAAATAAAAACGTTGAATTGTTTGTTACATGACTCCCAAACCTGTGAGATTATGCAAGAAAGATCACGTAAGACAGATAAGCTAAATAACTTTCAAATGATTTAAAACTAAGAAAGCTGCGGTGCTGAACCAGCAAACTGAAACTCCGCGGTTTCATAAGCGGTCATGAAGAATAGCGCTAGAACAATCAAATGTTTTGTGAATTTCTTTGTACTAGTTTCAACAATATTATTCAGGGGGAAAATAAACACTCAAGTCCATGAAAATGGACAAAGTTAGGCCAATAAGCTGATAAAGACAGCCTCACTGAATTTATGAGAACGTTGTTTCAAAATAGCAAATCAAAAAACAAAAGCTTATCGTATTGCACGCCAGACGTTGTATAACAACGTCTTTCCTTACTGAACACGTATCAGCACAATCTCCGAGAATGAGTGGAGAACTCTTAAGGCCATTGCCTTTCTAAGAAACGTTAGTGATTTGCACGAGAATGGAAAAAGTCTTAGATCTGTGTCACACTGTAACATCAGATCGATAGAAACGAGATTGTGTTTTACGGAGGCCATATTTTTGCTGTGAAGAAGTATTCGGATCGTCAATTTCTATACTGCTTCTCGAAGCGTTGTCACTATCTTCTTCTCGACTCGCAAACAATCCCTTACCACGTCTGTAACAGTTCTATACTGAAACGGACCCAGATAACTGACCTAAAATGGATAGAAGTTATGTATCAGTCGTATTTCCTCACAATCCATCGATCCCACACTATAAATGTATGCCTAGACAGAAATTGTAAAAAGCTTCATAAGAAATAGTTAGATAGTCATTAACATCCGTAATGATGTGGAGTGATGTGCAAATTTTTGTGTAAGGCGGGATTCTAACTTGCATTTTACCCCATCCGGAGGCGCGTGCTCTAACTCGTTACACTACCGACATCTTTTTGCCACTACTCTTTCCCGCTACAACGCATCTATCGTCAGCAATTAACCGTCAACAATGTGGCCAATCAACACCCATTATCTGTCAATGTGATTGGATTCAATATCGATACCGGCCAATCAGGCCAAACCGTGACGGCTGATTGCTGGCAGACAGATTTGTTGTAGCGTAGAAAAAAAGGCACAACAGGCGTCGGCCTTGATGGGATGGAATGAGGGTTCGAGTCCCGTCTGTTGCAAAAATTCGTTCTGTTTATCACTTTACATCATTTGGTATTTCCATAACATCTACCACCGCTAAAAACGGTTAAATAAAAGAATTCTGTTTGATCAGTTATCAGTATCTCTAGGCAACTTTACCTTTCACAAGTGATACATTCGCATTTCTCATTTCCTTCGCCAAAAAAATTTTCCTCGTAGAGGCAAGTGATTTCATCGCCAGGTTTCAATTCACGCAAAATCCAAAAATTACTAGAACATTTTCACAGCCGTGTTTTCGAAGAAAACTGACCTCGATTCAAGATGACGTGATCTAGAAAAAAGGCAATAAGGTATGGCAGACAGCACCTGGATTTAGGCGGTGTGCCCATTTAGAAACGAAACGACAACTAGGGCGGCAGTCATGGTTGATATACGCTCCAGGACCCAACCACAATTAAGCGCATTTCTTCTGAACATAAGTTGTGTATAAAAGTAATAACTCAAATATGAAATATTTGTACCTCATGCTATACATAACCGAAAAGTCATTTAATCCTGGTAGCAGTATTTGTTCTTCTTCTTCATCGTTGAGCTCACTGATCACACCACAAAGCCGCTCTATTTTATCACCTCGCTGCCTAAAATACTGTACATAGTATGCGTCACACCTGAACTATTCAACAGCACTACGATGCATCTAACTTACCAAAAATGAGTCGCAACAAGTTTGGCTACTATATTCTGCTCAGTTGCATATCGACTACAAAGTCTATGATAAAGCCAGCTTTCGTGGAAAAGACATTCAAAAAGCGAACAATCTAAAAAGTTCTGCGCTCAAAATTAGTTCCAATATCCTACAGAGAAAGATCAAACTAGTATTTACCAACACTTTCAATAGATTATTTTGAGACTTCGCTCAAAATTTATATAACCTGGCAACAAATTTTATGTCTCTTATGCGATATGAGATCTGTTGTGGCACGAATGAAGTGCAAAATACGTATTTCGACCTTTCAGTCTTATCAATAACACGGTGCCTTTCGGCGGTCAGTTCCTCAGAGATATAGCTCCTGATATTGAGGAATCGACATCGATTATTTACACTCAACGCACGGTGAAAGGATCACCGAGGTGTTCCTTCAAAATGATTGATTGTCGGTTGTTGTTGCTTGACTACGGCTTTACGCTATTATGTCCCCGAGGAACGGAATGAATCGAAAGGCACAGTGCTATCTACTGATACGGCGGAAAAGCGTGGAAAATTATGATTTATGGTTTATGCTTGAGAAAAAATTACGATTTGTAAGTGTTTTGATATTCATTTGGATGCGTAGATGGTCCCATTTCGCATCTCATGTTGCCACCAGCAATCTTTCCACTCGCTTCGTTGTTGTCTTCATTCAAGGAGGTGTTCAAGCCCGGTCCTCGGCTTCAACTTGGAACTGCTTGTCTTTTTCCCCCACCAATATCTTAGATGCGAATATTCACAACAACCAGGCTACGATGTTTTTAGATTGTTTACCAGAGGGGATCCCAAGTTGGAGGAATATATGCTCTCTAACGATTTGGATTCCTACTGTTGTCAGATAGCAAAGGTTTTTGCGACTAATCGACCTGCTGCTTGAGGATCTTGTAACAAACCATGTCCAACGTGTCTACAGCTACAAATTCAATAATTACAGATTAAATTAGCCGGACAGAATAACTTTCTATATCATTCGCTTTTGCATAAAAAGATAAAAGGTAATAAGACGATAGTTGGTATAATATTAGGACGTGCCCCGAAAAGTGTGAAGTAAGAATTCGCTTCCTTCCCAACCTGTGAAGTTTTGAATCTCACTCAACATGATCGGGTATAATTTATAAAATCAAACCATCGCTAAAAAAAACAGTTAAATAGAAAGAATACTAGCTGGTTATAATAGTTGATAATCTTTACAAAGAAAATGGGTTAGCCTTATTAGCAAATCAGTGTAAGCTGACAAACGTGAAACAAAACATATTGATTATTCACTCCGGCGTCAAATTGGAGACGGTTCAGTTAATTGTAATAGTTTAGATCCCATTACTAAAGATTGCTGAGTTGACGAATGCGGAATTCAGCAATAGTCACGCAATACTCAGTTACTATTTTATATCACACTATATGCATAGTTGTTATGACTCCACCAGAGACGAATGCTAAGTGCCCTAAAATCCCGTTGACAAGAGCGGGTTCGATTTTTGCAAAAAAGGGAGGACAAACATGCGCGCTTTTCGGCTTCGACAAATTTTTTCCAATGAAAGTATTAGTTACAGTGGAAAAACGAAAAATCTCAAACCTAGCAAAAATAGGTATAGCAAATTTCCGGAGAAAGTATGTGAACGCACCTATTTTCCATCACAATCGCTCTTAACCATAGATAGGTGTTTTGAGTGACTTTATTGCTCTACGTTATTTTGCTCCATATATGTGTCAAAAGTAGTGAATAAATTAGCTCTGGTTGTAAAACAACACACGTTTTCAAGTTTTTTCCCTTGTTGGTTCTTATTTTCCGAATATCTGAGGAGCGTGCATGCTTCCATAAAAGAATTTCGTAATTGTTTTTACTGCCTCCTGAATTTCTCTCTTTTTCAATACCTGTAGGAACTCTAGATATGCAGACAAGTGAAAACATAAAGGGGTTTACTGTGATATGCCATATCACATCATATATGTCATTAACTTTTATCATCTTCATCAACTCGTTAGAGCTTAATCTCTTACTAAGAGCACAGAGACGAGTATACTGACAAAACGAGTGCACCACTCTGTGTCCGTACAAAAAAAGTACTCTGCCTGTAAACATAACCAAACCGAACGCCCACTAGGTGAGCATAGGACACAAAAATGTATGGAAGAAGAATTTCATGTAATGTTACCATTCTTGCACGGGAACATAAAAACTCAGCTCTTAGGACTCTGGGAAAATCATTTTGGCGTTCTGGATAAATTCTATTAATCCTGAAATGGACCACAAAGATAGCTTTCTGGTTATCACAAGTGATTTTTGCGCCATGTCTTAGACCAATGTTCTATTAGGAGCCAGTCATATTTCTTACCCATAGGAGTTTTATGCTAATGGTCTCCATATTAACTAGAAAACCTCGAATCATCAAAACGTTCACTGCTTCAAAAAGCTGCTCGTTATGCGATCCAAGATTTATATAAAAGTTTTACCTCTTGAATTGTGAAAGTGTTTGGCTGGGTATATTACATGTCAGTATGACTCTTCCAAGCTCTAAAGAAGGCGATGCCGCTGAAGCGTAAGCAAGTGTTTTACAGAATAGGCCGTTTCAAGGCCTTCAAGGCTAACATAGGGTGGAGACACATAACGGAACGGGATTGTAATAGAAGTCACCATTCCCGCACAGAAACATAAGATATCCGCTGGTAAGATCTTGGAAGCATTTACGATAAACGCCACAAATCCAGAAATCAATCGTAGAAAAACTTGTCGTAACGCACGTGATGCGAGACAGTATATAAAACTGTTATTTTGATTTGGGAGATTCATTACCACTCCATGTGATTTATTCACGCTGTGCTTCCACTGGACAACTCTATAGAAGACTCGTAAAAAAAGGTTAATTTGTTGAAAAGTAGTTTTTGCTCTTGATGAAACTAAAATTTAGGTCCGGTGACTTTTCCGGTTTGAATTATATTAGTTGGTGCATAAATGATTTCAGTTTATGCAATGTTAAATTTGCCTTTTTCTTTTGGAATATATTTTTAATCGAATGTGACTATGCTATACATCACTTTAATGGAAAATTTTTGCTTTATGTTTTATTGCTCTATTTTAGCTTATCATTTGTTTTTATTCCATATATATATATAAATATATAGATATGTATATTTTAGACTATGGAAAAGATTAGGTAGAAAGCAAATTCAAGTGATTTGCTTATTCGCGTTTAAGAGAGCCGCAGAGCGGCAGAAACAACTCGCCACCATTTACAACTCATTTGGTCCAGGAACTGCTAATGTATCGTGCGGTTGTGGTTTAAAAAAGTGTCATAGACAAGGTGACCCTTCTAGATGAGCAACGTAGTGGCTGGTCATTGGATGTTGACAACGACTAACTGAGAGCAATCCTCGCAGATGACCTAGTAAAGCCTACTCACATGTTATGTAAAAACTCAACACCGTCCTTTCCACGGCCGTTTGCCACTTTAAGTTAAATAAAAATGTTTTACCTTACCTTCCAAAATTTGTGCACCTCGTGCAAGCCATCACTTCCAACATCTCGACAAGTTCCTACATAGAAAATGCTTCACAACCAACAGGATACGGAAAAGTTCAAAAAGTTCGTCGAATCCCGAAGCATCGATTATTATCCCACAAAAACAAGCAGACTTGTTTTTTGTTAGCAAATAGTTGATTGTCATGGTACCTATTTTTATCACTAAAAATGTGTTCAAGCTTAGTTATAATGATCTGAAAATCACGGTGTGAAACCTCAATTACTTTTGCACCTGCCCGAAAGAGACGTTCGGGTGACTATGTTGTGGGCAATATGAACTTCCAAGCTTTGAAAAGTGCGATACCGCCGAAATGTTAGCTTATCGAATAGATTGTATTTACCAACCTCGCATTGAACTCATAGAGAATCACTCTATTTAGTTCAAATTAGTTGATCGGAGAAGAGCTTGAGAAGATAGTATTAAGAAGTGTTTTGGAGGGATCTGAGGAGAAACCAATTGTTTCTGTAGTGCTCTATTATCCACTATCGGAACTCTATGAAAGTTCACTTTAGGTATCCAGATTTCGCAAATGTTTATATGATGTTGGGTCAAATTATCCTTGAAGAGAATAAACGAAGCTAGGAAATACTCATCGAAAGGGTAGGTTCAGGTAGGATTAGAGTCATTTATGTGTAACTAAGCATTTTTACTGTTTATACAAGATCAAAAAGTGTCATAGTGCTCTTTCTCTAATGCTACTATTGAGCTGCCTGGAAGACTCACAAAAACAAATAATCAAGGCGTGGTCTGACATGGGAAAGTTCAGTCAATTTTTATCCTCTCATATGACAGTTCACAAAACATTTGTCAGCTTCAAATGGTTACGTTGCGGCATTCGTATTGTAATTATAAATGTTGCTGTGACAGTGGGTGAAGCAGAGAGATTGATAGACAAGAGATTCAACTGAACAGATAGGCGATTAAAAGAGGTTTGAATCCGCACCACTCGCTTGTGTGGTCGGTCCCTAAGTGATAGCAAGCTTTGCCAGTCCACAAGTGAAATTCGAAGTGTGGTCTTTTTCGCTCAAGAAACAATTTGTTGCATTATCTTGAGCTCCGCCCCGTCGATACTACCTTTGACTGTGTTGGTTCACGCCTAATTTTGAACAAACTTGCACTTGTGATTCAAATGACGAAGACATACAGCAATTTATAGATCTTATATGCTTCATACTACACATGACGAACAGTTAGTTGTAGATGTAAGCCACATCTTTGAAGAAGACATGTGGTTCCGTATATGCTGATCACAAAGGATTTACGCATTAAGCCTCGTATTCGTAATCCACAAAATCCACGAAACGAAAAACTCTGGTTGAAGTCGATTCGGTTAGAGATGCGCTCCGGTTTTCGTAAACTTGCATGGAGGTTGGCTCAAGCTTTACAGTAATGTGAAGTTTCAGGCAAGTGCACCCTCAATTTGGTCGGATTTACAAACGTCATGTGACGAATTAAAACTACTATTAGACATGTAAAATATAGTTATGTAGGTTTGACATAGTCAACACAATCCTTTCTGAACTCTATGGGATTTTTGATTGAGAAGTGCTGTAGCAACAAAATGCTTTCTGACGACTTTGGGCTGAAGCAATTCGCACAGAAGTGACATGGTTAGCGTGCAAAATCTTTTGACGCTTTAAAGCGATGCGGGCATAATCCTCATGTATTAGTACCAGCTGCAGGATTGTTCTGAACAAATGAAAGGCCATGCAAAGTTACCATCCTCGTATGGGAACATACATCAAAACGTTCACTACTCAAAAAAGCTACTCGTTATGCGTTCCAAGATTCATATATCAAGTTTTATCTCTTGGATTATGAAAGTGTTTGGGTGGGCACATTGCATGTCAGCGTGACTCTTCCAAGCTCTAAAGAAGCGATACCGCTGAAGCGTGAGCAAGTGTTTTACAGCATAGACCCTTTTGAAGCCTCCAAGGCTAACATAGGATAGAGACACATAATGGGAAGGTAATAGAAATCACCATCCCCCGCACAGAAACATAAGATATCCGTTTGTAAGATCTTGGAGACATTTCCGATAAACTCCATAAATACACAAATTATTCGTAGAAAAAACGTGTCGTAACGCACGTGATACGAGACAGTATATAGATTTTCATGTGGGAGATTCAATACCACTCCATGTGATTTATTCACGGTCTGCTTTCACTTGGACAACTCAATATAAGACTCATGAAAAAAGGCTTGATTTGCTGAAAAGTGGTTTTAGCTCTTGATGCAACTGTAATTTAGGTCCGATGACTTTTCCGGTTTGAGTAGTATCAGTTAGTGCATGGATATTAGAGGTGTATGCAGCATGGATAATAGAGGTGTATGCACTGTTGAATTTGCCTCTTTTTTATTATATTTTTAATTACATGTTATTATGTTGTACGGCATTTTACTGCAAAATCCTTGCTCTGTGTTTCATTGCCAGTAACTCATTACTTGTTTTTATTCCATATATATACATATTATACATATATATATTTATATATTCTAGACTATGGAAAAGTCATTAGGCAGAAAGCAAATTCAAGTGATTTACTTATTTGAGTTTGAGAGAGCCGTAGAGCAGCAGCGACAACTTGCACCATTTGCACCACCAGACTCATTTGGTAAGGGAATTACTAACGTATCGTGCAGTTGTCGTTCAAAAGTGTCGTAGAGAATGAGGTGTTTATAGATGAGTAACGTAGTGGCTGGTCATGTGAAGTTGACAACTACCAGTTGTGAGCAATCTTCGCAGATGGCCTCGTAAAGCCTACTCACATATTATAAAAAAACTCAACACCGTCCTTTCCACGGTCGTTCGCCACTTCAAGTGAAATAAAGGCGTTTTACCTTACCTTTCGAATTTGGTGGACCTCGCGCCGACCGTCTATCACTTCTTCTGACATCCCGACAAGTTCCTACAAAGAAAATGTTTTCACAACCAACAATATACGGAAAAGTTCACAAAAGTTCGTCGAATGCCGAAGCATCGATTTTATGCCACAAAAACAAGCAAACTGATCTTTCGTTACCAAATGGTTGATTGTCGTGGTACCTATTTTTACCAATAAAATGTGTTTGAGCCTAATTATAATGCTCTGAAATTTACGGTCTGAAACCTCAATTACTTTTGCACCTACCCGAAGAGATGTTTAGCTGACTTGTCTGTGAGCAATATGATCTTTCCAAGCTTTCAAAAGTGCAAAACCGCCGAAAGGTCAGTCTATCGAATAGATTGTATTTAGCAACCTCGCATTCAATTTTTAAAGAATTTCCCTATTTAGCTCAAATTGCTCTATTGACACGATTCGTAGCACACTTTTTTACAGTCCGCCTTCATGAATTATTCGAAGCTCCGCACATTTTCCATTCGTTTCTTCTTGCGATTGTCGTCGACAGAGTGGTTTGATTCGAACATGGCGGCTGATGCGAGTGTCACACAGTGATGTGAAACATCGGCAACTTCAAGTACAATTGATTAATTCTTACAAACACATTCGTCCAACATGTAGGTGCTCGTCCTCGAGGCAAGTGTTTTTTTTTCGTGGAGTTCACTCTACAGTTCGTTTCGGCCATCTGCCGTCTGCTCTTCTTTTTCTATCACGTCCATGTGTCTTTAGCTATCGATGAATGTTCCTTTGGATCATTTGCGAAATGAGATAGGTTTTGGAGATGTGAGCCGCGTAAGCCAGCTAAGAGATGTCCAGTGCCGACTGAAATTCAAGAGGCATCTATTAAGCGCTTTGTGAGTTGTCTGCAGTAGCATTGACGAGGTAGAACTGTGTCAGCCTACGTCTTTGCTGCATAGTAGAGCGCCGGGAGGATTGTTGAGTTGAAAAGGACAGCGCGTAGTTTTGAGTCCGTTATCTCAACGGTATCTTTTTTGAAAAACCCGAGTGCGGCCCCTGCTGCTTTCCTTCTTCTGCCCACTTTCTCATAAGTGTGATTTTCCATGCTCACTGAACTCTCAACATACACGTATGAGGTGGTCTCTGTAGTTGGAGTACCATCCACACCATAGCACCACTGATACAACTTTTCTCATGTAGCATATCTCTGCTGTGCGGGAAACCAAGTTAACAACAGAGATACCAGTTTTATGTGCGATTATAAAGCACTCGGAGAAAAAATGACTCTTGCAGAGAACATCAGCGACCACGGAGACATCTCAAAAGATCGCTAATCAACAAGTTCAAATGTCTTCCACGTTTTTTTTTTTGTACTATTCAATTTCTATAGAAAATATGGAAAATTTCCTCACAGGGTAACGAATTTTTCCCGATAATTCAGTAGACTCAAACTCCAGTACTGAATTACGAAGTGCAGATGTTGCTGTTTATTGTATGTTATTACTATCGTTATTGTATTGCCTATGATATTGTGTATATATTTAGTTACTGAATTGTTATCTAACAACATATCTTGTGTCGTTCATGAGGTGTGTTACAAAACGTATATAGTGTTAGGCACGTGCTTTGGGCTTATAAACTCATCAGTAGCGCGATGCATTTTGATTCAGTCAGTCCCTTGCTGGGCATGTACTCCTGCATAAAAAGGAATCGACGCCGAATTATTTCAGATCACTGCATGTCAATTGATGAAATCCTCCGACATTGCAGTGCCCTACAGTGGACCGCTCATGGCTGGTAAAATTAATTATATCTCTATATTCGACCAATTTATAGACGTCACTCAAGTGCCTTAATAGACCTCGTGAAGGGCTCAAGATATGTTATAAGTTATATATTGTTTTGAGCGAGGTCTATAGAAACAGCTGAATATAAATGTATTCTTATCGCTTCCATTATGTATACTCTCCTCGTTTTCGTTATATTATCCTGAGTGTATTAGTGCACTCTTCACTGTAATTACGGCATCGTTTGTATTGTTTTCGTCTTTGTGGTCTCAACCAGTTTCACTATTGCCAGTAGGGAGGCAGAAATGGAAACGTCTTCTTGAAATGTTAGCAAAGATATGAGCATCTTGTATGTTTATATTCAACTTCCCAGTTGCTTTGCAAAGAAAGCACTACATCATCGCATTGCACATTCCATTATAATTTATTTCGCAGCTCTGATTAGTTAACATTCATGTGATAGGCCAGTTTATTGTTGTTTGGATACCAGAATGAAAAATATCGATTGAGTAGAAATTTTGCTGTGGAACATAACACTGTTCAATTTTTGTTTCCACCGACACTGCCCAATACTGAGAAGAAATGCGATCCAAATGGACCTGATGCCAACATTCGAATCGCTCTGTTTAGTACACTTTGCCACATCTGTCTCGACCAATTTGCCATGATGATATTCGTAGTCTACACATATTCTTCTCATACTGACAGTGTTTCATGAAAAAAGCTGTTCATACCATGAGAGTTCCTGAAACTGAAGTGTGATTGGTGGGAACAGGCCCTAGTGTCGCCTTGACTGGATTGGTACACATGGCATTATCTCTCGCCGCTTGCGCCGCTGGCATCATTCCAGTGCAAATTCCCGTCACCGTGTTACCGACGATGATGCAGAACTGATCATCCTTCCTCATCACTGGAAGAAATTACGAGCCTCAAAAGCATATCTTATTCTGTAATACCAAAGAGTTAGAGTTGAGAAAAGTTAAGAACACTTCAAACATTGATTTTTTAAAACTCTCAAACCAGCACCCGACACATTGAATTTAGGTCATTTCCAGAAAAAGACGTAAAAACTGTTCTGAACAATTTCTTAGAGAAATTCGCATCAGTTTCGTAAAATTTTTTGGGAGATAATAAACATAGAGGAGTCTGCGGCCGAGTGGCTGCTATGCTTGGCACGGTTCGAAGCGGATTTGATCCCACAACCTCCACACTCTCTCAATCCAATAATCAATAACGAACGCATACGAAATACCAGCCCGACCATATTCGTGAATGCAACGAAACATTCTCGATCAGTATTCTACAATGTTTGTGTAAAAATTATGAAATCCTTAAGCAAGCGAAGAGACGATTTGAACGTTAAAGTATTAGGACCTGCGTCGTAGAAAGAATATTGTGATGCGAGTCACATACAGCAAAGTGATGAAGTGAATAAACAGTGAATGCTATCGAAAAGGTGTTCATTAATAAAGACTCACTGGTATCCTTCATAATGTCAAAGACAACCATCTGGCACGGCAGTGGTTCGTAAGTGACTCTTACACTCAGTTGACCCAAAATTGCCGAGATTACAACATCAGGTAGGAGTGCACTGCGAGCTTGGCTTTCGAGAACGTCAACAATCTAAAGAACAAATTTTTACTGTTTGGCACAGTTCACTAAGAAGTGTTCCAATCAATTATTGCAAGCGATGAAAGCCATGATCACACTAAGAAACTGGCGAGTTGTCCAAAAATCGAAGCTCACTCCTTTAGCCTTCAAGAATTTACTAGGGGAAGAACAGTTGAAGACTCAGAGTTGTAAGCCTACTGTTTGCATTACAAGACGTGATACAAATGCTTTAGCTCCATCCCTGATAGTTGCGATGCCAGGAACTTGAGCAGAAACTTTGGGTTTGTCAGAGTAAGCCATTGCAACTGCCAATGTTGTGATGCCGGTGACGGTGAACGTCCTAGTGCTCGCTGTAACGAAACTTCTCTGCTTTTCAATTAATATTGAGATCCACATAAAATTTATTGCTTTACTGTTTCATCCAATTTTTCCTCAGTTCCAAATTGAGTTGCTGTCAAAAGGTTGTGATATGTTGGAGACTGTTCTGATTACTCAAGCAGACATTTAGATACTGCCGTAGCACAGTCGCTCGCCACCTAAATGAATTGGGCTACCGCAAAGTGCCATCTCGATGGACATCTCTTGCACAGACCGATCACATCACATTGCAAAGCGAGTCGTCTCATTTTAAAGAAGCTGAACAGCGACAACATCCACCGTAGAATCCTGATATTGCTCCATCGCACTATCATCTCGTCCGCTCCCTTAGAGCATCTGTGTGGAAAGAAATGCAAAGACTTTAACAGCTCACAAGTAGCCTCATTGACTTCTCTGTTCGCCAGACTCATTCTTCGTAGTAGGAAGGCGTACAGTCTATACCCCGCAAATGGTTAACGTAACTAATCATACTGTTGATTATATCTTCTTCAATCGACCGTCTATTAAAAACCTTACCAAAACATTCATATATGGTCTTTGAGAATGCTTTTGGACGTCTTTGACATTTTTGGTGACAAATTGATCTGTGGCAACAGTTCGGCAGACGAGCGTGCGGCGCATTCGCCATCATCAGTGCTTTTCCACTCGACCCCTATCATAGAAACAGGGGCGCCGGAGAATTATGAGATAATCACTGATTGCCAGTGTATTTATAGTCGATGCCTTGCCACAGGTATGGTTGATTATATGGTTGATTATTTGTTTTGCTCACATAAATAACAGATGAATTATCAAGTGTCGAAAAGCGTAGGAAAATATGGGACAAGCCAATAACTGAACGTTGCATTACCACGTGAAATGGTTTTCGAAGATGTAAGACATTTACTCTTCAGATTTGGAATTCGGATGCCATTCATCAAAAATCCCAGAGTAAAGCAGCTTTTGAGTTAAGATGATGCTTTATATACATCCATTATCACTGAAGTTTATGAACTTACATGTAAGGATAGAAATATCTCTAGTAAAAACAATCTTCTGCCTAATACCTTGACCAGCAGGCATTACTCCACATCCCAGCACTGCCGAGATTGTAGCTAGCAGCGTTATCATGGAAGCATCTATCGAAGTTTTCGCCATGTTTGCAAGGATTTTCGATATTGTCTCGCAGAGGTTTGAGCAGATATTATAGACTCAACTGAAAATAAGATTCTCGTTTCTGCATCAGATCGTTCTCAAAACAATGACAGTTTAGGCATCCATCATTTGTACGACTCGTTGATAGCTTATTAAGTTTCTGAACACTTTTGTAAAACTTCAAATCCGTTTGTTATCGAAGCAACACGAAAATCGTTTAATGATGTCAAAAGCACGCTAAATGTTGGATGGCAATGAGTGAGTGGAAACGCACACTTATGCAGAAATTCCACTGCGTTGCCTGTGATGAGTTCTGATGATCCCAATAAGCTTCTCACATCCATTACATCCAAAAATATCCTTTGTTGACGGAAAGATCAATTCGTAGGAAACTCAAGAACTTTTACACAATCTCTTTGAAAGCTCCGGAGACAAATGGAATACTGTATTTCATCGAGACTCCTCCAGTATGACTTAGCCAAAAGGAAATCGTATCGGTATCGCAGAATGGAACTGCACATTTAAGGATTAGTACTTTTCCGAAATCTGAACCTTAAGTAGTCGTTCTCAAGAACGCGACTGACGTTACAGTGAACAGCGGTTTCCTCACTTACCTTTCTGAATAGCAGGTTCCAACAAAAATGAATGTTTGCAAAACACCGTTGGTACTTTTCCGTTAGACGGCACGCGACGAAGAAACGATTCGTTTCGCTCGGCAAGAATTTTTCGTAAGATTGATAATAATCATTCGAAAGCTTGAATCTCTGGCTAGTGCACTACGAGGCCGTCTCTTGAAAACTCTTTTTATAACGCTTCAGCGAAAGTAAAATGCTAGTGTCTCAAACGTATCCCTCGTAAAGCAAAGCTTTTCCTTTTGACAGTAGGAATCATTCGACAGTGTAACATTCACGATTCCAACGCTTATTTTTTTGGAAAGACCGCTTCTCTGCAGTGTGGCAGAAAAAATAGATTGATTCACATACGACGGCATTTGCTTTTCGGCTAATCTACAGGCCGAGGGTAGGAGCGCAGTGGGGAGGGGGAGGGGGGGGGATGGAGGAGTGCTTGTGGTTCTAACACGGTGATCGATCGATCAATGGCACTGAGTCGGCTCACATGTGAAGCACGATTTTTGTTATTTAATTAGAATTCCTTCTCCGCTTCAGAAGAAACATCATATAAAACGTATGGCTGTGGTACAAAAGGTCTACTCTAAACGTTCATGTGCTTTTCGTACTTTCAGCGAAGTTATAGTGAAATTGTGCGGCCGTTAATCCAAACTTAAACTCCACTGTGCTATAAAAAAGCCTTTTCAGAAAACGGCCACGTAGCGCACTCGCCAGAAATTTAAGATTTTCAATAATTTTAAATCCTCTTATAACAAATATTTGTCTAGCCAAGGGAGTCGCTATTTCATTCCGCGCCGTCAAACAGAAAAGAATCACACCGTCATTTTATCATAATTCTCCGCGAAATGTACATAAATCAAGACATTTGCTGTAGATTTCGCATATTAAAGTCTCATTTCACTCGGGTAATAGACGCAAACTCATTAAGTTTAACTCATTCAAACAAATATTAGTTCTTTTCCGTCAACTGGGAATAAATGAAGAGACGACTCCATTGTGTGTACAGAGTTCCACACACGCGTTTTTGTAGCAGAATAGAGCTCTTCCTCTATACTACTAGTATTCATTCGAGAACTCAAATTTAGAGATTCTAGCACTATGCTTATTTCATAAAAAGAAAGTTTCTTTGTGGTGCACCAGTAAAAATAAGACTGAAATCATACACCTGAGCAAGTGCGTTTTGGTTAATTCACGGGCTGAAGAGTGGCGGTGGAGGGAGGGTACGCGGCTTGTCGCGATCATCGATCGATGGCGCCTAGGTGAAGTGCAGTTTTTGCTATGTGATTATGAATTGTTGATCCGCTTTGGAAAAGCCCCAGATTAAACGTCTGACTCTGATTGTGAAAGGTTTTCCCTATACGTTCATATGCTTTTCGTGCCTCCAGCGAGGTGATGGCTGAAATACGCAATGTATTAAAACAAATTGAAATTTAAATGTATTATTGCATTATTTCAATTGTATTATTGCTCTTATTTTCCTACTTATAACAACGTGATATGATAAATTTACATACTGTGTGCGTAGAAGTTGTGTCATTTTTTCACATATTTTAACAGTAAAAAATTAGTGTATGACAAATTTTTTTCATTCAGTTTAAGCAATATTTGCGTTTATCACATCAATAACTATAACAATAAGCAAAAAAGTTTAGAATGAATTCTCATAATTGTCTCCTTTGGTCCCTATACATTTACGAAGTCGTTTTGCAAAAATTTCCAACGATACTCACACACGTTTCGCCGTAAATTTGTCCCAAAAGCGTGTCGAAGCCGTTTTAAGCGCTTCTATGCTAATGTATCGACTAGCCAAGACTTCTTCTCCAATATGAACCACACGGAGAGATCCATCTGGTTAAGATAGACGGTTTCGACAGCCAAATGTCCTTTTTTCTAAAGCCAGGAAACAACTCTTGACAGATGGCAGTCTCAGAGCGGGCCGAATGCGCAGGAGACCAGTCCTGTTAAAGCGTAAATCCGTCCACGTCAAAGCGTTGTGTAGTCCAAGGCTCCAGTACGCCTTGTGAAACTTGCTGCTGAAAATTGACAGAGTTGATTTTGACATTTCTTTTGATGAAGAGCAATCAATGGCGTCTTTCCAGTGGTGCAAATGCCGGCGGAGACTATCACAGAGGCCGCAAAATGACTGCGCCCAATGGTTTTTGCTACTGCGGTCTTCTACTGACCCTTGAAAGGTTGACGCCGATTATGGCGATTGCGGGGTGGTTTGACCGAGAGTTTATTTTCATTCGTGGAAAGTAGGACAGACAAGCACATTGGTGAAATAAATCATTCGCCGAGTCTTTAAAAGCCGTTCATCTTTCAACTTTTTGTCCATAAAGTGAACACGAGCAATATTGTAGCTGCGCAGCTTCAGCTTATTTTCACAATGTTTCGGACGCTCCGCCCGCTGATCCCCAGCTCGCCGAGCGATTTCGCGCATCGAAAGCTCTGGATTTCGTCGAACTTGACGACGGATCTTCTGAATGTTTTGCGGAGTAGACAGGCGATCTAAACAACCTTTCAAGGACGGTCCTCAAATTTTCCAATCACTTTAGAACATTTTCACAAGGGGAAAGTAGTAATTTGAAATATCTCTCAAAAATAACTGCCTTCTTTTTCTGGGTAGCGAAACCCAGGTAACAATAATGTAACAGCTCATTGCATCATTACAGTCCCGAAAATAAAGTACTCTCAAATGACAAGACGCCCGAAATTGCAATCTGGACTTCTACGGGATATCGGTAGATAAGAATTTTAGATGACAAAACGAGCGAAAATTTCCGCTGCAAGAGGTTTTTGGCATCAAATGTCTAAGCCGCAAAAATGTTCTCTAGTCATGAAAAAAATTCATTTTTGTTTCCTGATATCTAAGCAATTATTACAGATACAACTGAATCATATCTGCCAGTTTCTGCATTATATGGCGCACAGGATAAAGAATCTGGCATTCAGCACTTATAAATGGGTAACGTCATCTTGACTACTCGTTGAATGTTCCAGAATCTCTATGTGTTCTCATTTCGATTCAACGCAGAATCTTACGAAGACAAGTTTAGTGACTGATTACGCAAGAATCGGTTAATGAGGTTAAATGCGCGTCATATGTAAAATGGCAATAAGATGCAGAAGTAACCATGCAAACAGACATTTTAGTAAACATGACAATTTCTCGCAGCGCGACTCAAATTTAGGTCCCACCATCTCACTTATGATGCTGCGACACAAAATTTCTGTTTTTCCAAGGTCAAAACATTGTAATCGACAACACTCCGAAATTGTAACTGTATTCAAGTGAGGACATCTTCAGAAAAGTTAATGAGTGGCAAAGCGAAGCGCAAGTTTTACCACTTTTGGTAAAAAATTTGAAGAAGGAGATTTTTACAGAATTTTATAAAGGATAGAGAGTCGTACGGACGATGAGATCTCACTAAAAAAGACTTGAATGCGGAACCAAAAGTGAAAGCAGAGTCAGGGTTGGTTGTAGGATAAACAACTGCAATAAGGCTTTATGTCTTGTCGTAAGCACAACTACCTTATATTTGAGTATGGAAATCTAGCTGTTAAGCTAGAACGAGGAATCAATGCCACTTTTTCCACATCAAAAGTTCTCTCAATTGATCAGAAAATGAACCAAGCGGTAGACAATCATCGAATTTCTAATCATCAGGTAAAAATTATCCTTTCGATTATAGAGGTGGGTCCCGTGGTAATACCTTCTGAATCAATTTAAGTGCCGATAAAAAAAGTTTTTTACTCAAGAACGTTGCTGGAGAACCTTAGCATTCATGCATCAAAAGATTTTCCTAAACGACGCTTCATAGTCGTTCCTTTGTGAGATTTAAATCATTTTATATTGGAATACATTCTGAATAAATGCGGCTATGTCATACATCCTTTCAATGTGCATTTCTCGCTGTGTTTTTTTTTTCTTTTTTGCTAATGACGTATTACTTGCTGTTCATTTCACATTTATTTTAGACTATGGAAAGGATGCTAGACAAAAAGCAAGTTTAAGTAAATTTCTCATCCGAGTTCAAAATGGGTCGTAAGGTAGCAGAGACTACTTTCAGTATTAGTAGCGCATTTGACCCAAGAACTGCTATGGGACGTGCAGTGGCTTTGGAGTTTCGAGAAACTTCGTAAATTGGACGAGATTTGAAGATAAGAGGGGTATTTTAGGAAAAATGAATCCTCGAGGTCACTCATCAAAGTTGATCCCATTGATCCTATAGAAGATGTTGCACAAGAATTCATTGTAGATCATTCTACTATCGCCGTCCTTTGAAGCGAATTTCTAGAGTAACTGCAGCTTCAGCGCCGTCTGAAACCACAATTACATTTGCACCGACCTAATATGAAGAATAACTGATCTAATAGAATATTTTGAGTCTTTCATGAGTTCTTCTATGATGCCTATTCAGAGCAAGACACGTATTTCGGCATTACAGCCTCCTCAGTTGCACGGTGCCTTTCAATCCAATCAGTTCCGCAGCAGATATGTCATGCGTAGAGGAACAGGACGCTGAACAGATCATATTGGTTTGACCGAGGGTCTCAAAAATACTCGAAAAAAAAAGAAACAGTTCTCACTTTAATTGGGTCCAAAGTCAAAATGTGCTAACCAGATCAAACTCGTTATAGGTTGGCTACAGACAGCTTCAAATGTTCATATCGGAGAAAAGAGTGGTGTAGTGGTAGAGCACGCGCGTCCTCGGATAGGATGAAACGTCGATTCGATTCCCGCCTGAGGTCGTGTTTTTGCTCACCACTCAATTCTCTTAGGAGTATTGAAAACATCATAACAGTACGAAATGCACTGAAAATACTATCGATTTCGAGTGATAGTAATTAGAATAGCTGTCAGCTCAACGGGTTTATGAAGCGAAATCGCATACCCGACCAAACCTGTCAAAGGTTGGTGGCTGATAGCTAACATTGAGATATTGAAGAATAAGTGGTCGGGCAAATGTGCCTCAGTGGTGTAGTGGTAGAGCACGCGTACCCGGATAGGACGAAACGTGGGTTCGATTCCCGCCTGAGGTCGTGTTTTTGCGCGCCACTCAATTCTCTTAGGAGTATTGAAAACATCATAACAGTGCGAAATTCACTGAAAATACTACCGATTTCGAGTTATTACTAAGATTATTTCCGGCCACATTTGAGAACGTTATGTGAACATTGGCATAGAACATGAGAGTGAAATGTGAGGTTAAAATTACACAATCTTTGCTTTGCTGCTGATATAGTTCTGATAGCGCCAACCATCAGCCAAGAGATACGAATGTTGACCGATTTCGACAAGCTTGTCGAAAGATTGGACGAACGCATTGGTTTTGAATGCCTATTGACGCTCAACGAAAGTAGTATCTCCGAATACTCCAATTACGTGCGTAGAGGTCGGGAATTAGTATGATAATCACTCAGCTAGGAGTTGAATACGAAAAAACGAATTGTCTAAGACGTGTTAAGGAGCAGCAGTGATACAGTGAAGAGAACGTAGATTTCTCGACTCCTTGTCCACCATTTTGACTCAACGATTGCCTCAGATATGCTTCAGAAATCGTGCAGAGGTCATCATGAAAGATCACTTGGCGTTACCGAAAGTGCGATCGAATGCTCAATGCAAGTAGTATCTCGTATTCCATATCTCGCAAATGGAGAAAGCATCTGAAGATCTGACTAGCGCCAATGATCGAAGACGTCTTTCTGAACTCTAAGGTGTCGAAGATGAGTCAGCCAGATACAAAATGCGTTTTAGCGACAAACGATTATTGAAAGCCGTAACTCACCGAATTTCGCAGAGTATCATAAGTACAACAAGAAGGCCATCTAATATGCTTGATTTCATCACTAAAAGCCTTCAAGCAAAGATGTGATGCTCACAGAATCTCTGTAATCTCTGTAGCAAGAGGATTCCACTCGACTTTTTTACGCAAACAGGGAAACAAAGCTTACAGGCTCCTGCTTGAGTAACTTGACGATCAGCGGAACGACAGGGTGCTACAGGTGTGGTAAACCATACAGAATAACGTTGCGAAACACTCATACTTGTATGATCTTCAGTAAAGTAGTTTTGCAAAACCAGGGGTTGCAATTCGCCGATTTAGTACAGTACTGTGATGAACGTGCGAAGAGAATACTACAGCAAAGCTGTTCTTCGCTTGAAAATTCAACTAAAAAGACACGGAACTGCTACAATACGGAGCTGCTTATTCATCTTCATACATTCATCATAAATAAAACTCATAACAAGGCCCACGATTATACAGCGCTGGCGATGCTTCCGCTTTGCCATCCGCAAATAAACAAAGCAGAATTTAATAGACTAAGGTGAAGAATTTTGGCTAACGCGTTAGAACTAAATGAAACTTTCAATCCTATGGCACCACGCTGATTTACTACTGTGGCGAAATTCCTACACTGAAAAAAAGCTTCGCAAAACATCCTTTCAATTCGACAACATATTTTGAGATTTTTATGAGGTCAGTTATGGTACTTATATAGTGCTGAACACGTGCTTTGGCCTTCCAGTCTCGTCACTTGCACGGCGCCTTTTTCGTTCAGTTAATTGCTCGGGATTACCCCATAAATAGAGGAATCGACAGCGAGTTTTTTACACTCGACGTACGGTGAAGCAATTATCAAGGCGTTCTTTCAGAGCGATTGCCTGTCGATTGCATGGCTTATGACTGTTGCAGAGCATAGATGACAAAACTTTTCAATTGCCTACGTCAAGACCTCGCTCAAAAAAAAAAATTTGATGATATACTTTGAACTTTTTATAGGTCTGTTATGGCACCTCATGAAGGGCTCATTTTATGTTACCAGGATTTTATTATTTTCAGAGCAAAGTCTTGAAATAGTTCATTGAAAGGATAATTTTTCCAATTCGCTGGAGGAGCGCTATCAGCAATGAATTCTTCAATATTCGAAATCGATTCGGTGTGCTATGTAGCACTTTTATGAATTGAAAAGCAGGTGGCACTACAACACGGTTGCGAAAGTATCAGAATCGTATTGAATACAGTTGTTTTTCTTGCAACACAGCAATATTTGCTTCAGAGCCTTATTGTGGGTTTCAAACTTTTGATCACATTGGAGCCTGAAATAATGGTTCAGTTCAAATATTGCTTATCATAAGAAAATAACATTTCGGACTTTTGATATGATTCCTCAGAGATATATACAAAAATGGGACGGACCACTGAAGAGTTTGTAACCGTTGATCAGATAAAATAAGCTTCAGTGCACAGAATGTGCAATAACAAATTTTTTTGTTGCATCCGCATTATTTAGAAATTTCGAGAAACTGACGCCGTTCCGTTAACATCCACGTTTATGAGAAAACTGATACGTTCAAGAAGGTTAGCAAGAAAATTTCTCCAGCGTCACACAACTTGAGTTTCTCAACTATGTTCAATGTACTTTCCAATTCGATATAATGGCAGTGTAATATTCTTCTACCTTGCTACAACATCTTATACCTTTACGAAGTTGCTTTTCTCGACCCAATTCTGACATGGTTTCCCGTTAGCTCTCTCTTATTGGTGGATTCCCTGTAATATCCCATTGCCAGCTTGCTTCTCAACCATCAAGTGAAACTCTTTAGAAGTTCTTGATTTGGCTATCATTTGGGCTCTCCGTTTACAAAGACTATTTTGCAGGCGTACTCAATATGAGAGGCTGTTGAGGATATCAAAGCTTAACAACGCGATTTCTGCGTTCTAGAACTTCGTGCCAAAAACCTTTCGCAACTTTGCATTTGCAATCCGATTTTTTCAATCGATGTCTTCTTCAACAGATTTTCTCTCGATTGTAATTTCGGAGTTTTGTCGATTGCGATATTTTTTATTTACGAAAATTGGGATTTTATGTCACAGAATCATAAAATGGAAGGTGTGATCAGAATTCAAGTCACTCCACTTAAAGATTGGCATGTTCATTTTCAAGTGGTCTCTTTCACACAGCTCATTCTCATTCAACATTTGGCATGCGATTTCTCACCTCATTAAACGATACCCTTGTTCCTCGAAATGCGTCCCCTGAAGCTCTCCGAAAAAAAGCTGGTTTTTAGTCGAGCCTACAATATTTGTTAAGATTTTTCAGAGGCGAAAATGAATACTCCTTCACACAAGGCGAGACATCCGATCGTTCCACTTATGATTTCGATGCTAGCCACAATTGCAAGAGTGTTTTGATGTGGAGGTCAAAGTAATAGGAAAAAGATTGTCATGGTGTTACAATAAATCTCAACTTTAGATGATTTTCTCAACACCATTTGAAATCAAAATGGGAGCACCGTGGCCGAGTGACCTCAACCAGTATTCTACGACGTTCGAGAAGTAGACGAAAAAAGGCTAGAAGTACCACAATGCGCACAGTGAAAAAAAAAACGCTATGAAGACGGACGTATAAACTATCAAAGTAAAAAGAAAATATCTAGCACTGCATCAGTACACATTAGCTGTCGTATTCTATGCTTTCTAACGGGTGGCTTTTCAGTATTGAACAGGAAAAGAGAAAATCAAATGTTTTCAACACAGTGACTTTTATAATTTAGCTAACACAACGAGGTTGATGATAAACTTTACTACGCTATCTTTTCGCCTCTTTGTTATTTTCAGACAACGAAGACTATAATCCACGACGAGGACAAAGGTTGTGAACAGTCATAGTCATTGGCTATGAACAAGAATACTTCAGAACGCTAGAAGAATACAGTTTATATCATTTTTTTTAAGTTTTAAGTTTGAGTTTATCAACCTCATTCATGGTGTTAGTTAAACCATATGGTAAACTATCATTGACTGGTAATGCTGAGGTTGAAAGAAAGTCGGTTTTTAGAAAAAATCATCATAGTGTTTTGATTTTACCCATTCACTCCAAAAACTATGAAATTCGTTGTAGCGAGCACCAGAAGTTTCACTGTCACCGGCTTCAGCTTACCTTGTGACCATGGTTTACACTGATAAGAACAAAGTTTTTAACCGGTTTTTTGGCATGGAAACTGGAAAAAGGAGGATGTCGGGCATCGTAGAACGTCTTTTGGTACAAGCAGTGAGCTTACAACTTTTAGATTCAGGAGTTTTCTCATGAGTTCTAGAAGGGCGCCGGAGGCGAGCTGCTAGTGTTATTGTTAACATGCCTTGCATGACTTTACACAAGTTTATTGGAACCGCTCTAAAACCAACTATTAGAACTAGGCAAAGTTTTGGCCTTTTAGGTCTTCAATGTCTTGAACGCCAAGGTCGTAGCGCACTCGTACCTGATTCTCTAATCTCGAAACAATTTGGGTTGACTTCAATCTAGTGTCACTTATGAACCATTGCTATGCCAGAAAGTTTTTGGTCCAGGGAAAGATCGCAGGTCTTCAATACTGTACGTACATTCAACAAGCCTTAGGCGAAAGTCCAAGGGCTTTTAGAGAACAGATTTGTACTTGCCTTTTCCGACAGAAAAAATTCTCAGAAATTTTTGGAAAGTATCCGAAAATGTAAGGAGCAACCATTATAATGCCTTTGATACCTTCAAGGTTATTATTACTTTTTCAATTAATTTCACATCACTTTCCCAGAATTATATAATATACAATGTGTCAAATGATAATCTGAAGGGTTTTTGAAGAATAAAAAGTGAATCACTACTCAGAACTTTTGTATTTTTTCCCGCTTTGCATTGTGATAGAGGATTATGTCTTCCCAGAACACATAAAGTTTTGCAGTGAAATGAAAGGAAAGCGGTTGTATTATCGTCGATAACACGTGACGAGAACTTGCCATGCATTGGTTGCGCAGAAGAAAATGAAATTGTGAGATAGTTGCAACAGCTATCGACGGCACTCACTTGTTCATCTCCGACTCTGATGGTTTGAACGGTCAATTACTTTATCTAACTTTATTTTGCAAGAAAATACCGAAATCGATGTGACAAATATTATGAACGGGGCGGTGCGAATGTGAGCATCGAGTCCGTTTGTAAACAAATTTCTTCTCGGCAATTGCCACCATCGGCGGAAACTGAAATTGAACTAAAGATGTAATGAATTTGTGTTCAATAATTTCATTAGAAATGAGAAATTTTGGACAAAAATTTCTAGAAAGAAATGCTATTCACGTATATTTGGAAAATTGTTGCCTCACAACTCGCCATAAAGGAACATGGTGGAGTAAGAGGATAAAGAATGAAAGCAATAAAAAGTTTGTAATAAAAGTTTCTTTAGTGTCACCAGCAACACATTTTAAAGCATTAGCTGTAAGTGTACTCATCCACCCACCTAGAAGTGGCCATATCTGGCAGCTGAAGCTGAGTGAGTGACATCGAAAGAGATGAATCATCTTACAAATTCATATGTTCACGCATTCAGGCTTGAGTACTTTAGCATTTTCAATAAAATCTGTTTTCTTGTTAAGATGTTTCCATATCCGCGAAAATAATATAATACATAATAATAATAATAATAACGAGATACGTTGAAAATTTGAGCTTGGTCTCAAGAAAACACTGGGAACGGAAGGTATGATATATTGAAGATACCCGCCAGGAGCAATCATGTGCACAACACTGTGTGTTCGGTGATAAATCATCTGACATACAGTGAAAATGTTCGTCGTCGCTTACTCTTGGTGTAGGGGGCTGAGCGCCCCGAGAGGATTGGCTAGAGTCGAAACGAAAGGAAAACGAAAAATGCCTGCTTCTTCTAAGTTGGCGAATTTACCACGACTGACACACGTCCCTTGGATAGCAACGATCACTTCCTTACGCTTGTAATCGCAAGAGTGCTAGTCGTGCCCACTAGGGAACCTTGGAATGTTTTGAACTACGTACATATTTATGTAGTACCCCAAAACTGCTGCGGAAGATTTATTAAGTTTCATAGCATTTGCTAGTACGAAGTGGTAAAAGCTGTAAAGTAAAGCCTATTTTTAGAAAACTCCGTTAGCTATTTCAATAAATAACACTTTTTGAGAAGTTTTTCATCTGACAGGGCTTGAATTATCTCACTACTTGCGACTACTGATAGTATAATTTGATTCCAAACGGCTTCCATACAATTTGCATAATCAGTCGACACCAACAGAATGAGACAATACTGAAGGACAGTGGACGGCCGACAATAATAAAGTAGTCGATTCGCTGATAACTATATTTCATATTACCAAGCATCAAGCAAGCGGAACGAATGTTAACCAATTGCGAAACCTGTGGAAGGATTGGTCTCCGACCAAAACTAATGAAAATGATGTTTATGAGGAACGGATGAGTTCTGAATGCCCCATTAACGCTCAACGTAACGAAAGTTTCCGAATACTCCAGTTACGTTTATCTAGGTCGTGAAGTCAACATGATGAACGCTTAGCTCCAGGCTTGAGCACAAGAAATCGCATGGCTTGAGGAGCATTGAAAAGTGTCCAGAATTTTGTGAAAAAACGAAAAGCATCCGACTCTATGCCCACCTTTTCGACTCACCGGTTGTTCCAGCTCTAACGTATACACCAGAAACCTGGTCGCTACGTAAGCAGGATGAAAGATTACTTGGCGTTAATGTAAGCGTAATCAAAAGGTCGATTCTAGGAGTATCCCGTACCTTAAAGATGGGAAAGAGGATCCAAAGTTCTGACCTACTTCACCGATCGAACAAATCAAAGATATCCTACTACACGCCAAGCTATCGGAGATAAGGTGGGTCGGATACGTAAAGCACTCTAACGACAACCGATAGGCGCGAACTTTTTCAGACGGATTCCTCGCGATTTATTTTCCATTTTTGTTATCGGTTTTTTCCTAGTTTTTGTTGTTTTTTTTGTGTTTTTTTTTACCTTCTTTTATTTTTTGTCTGTCTGTTGTTTGTCGAATTGCTTTTGCTTTAACCTTTATTGCTTTAGGCATTTAAGTTTTTTACTCCAACATTCCGTTTTACTTCTCCGAACTTGCGAAACGATGCAGAGAAGCGATAAAAGAAGACCTTAAAGAGAGAAGAGCAGCAGTTATGGCAGAAGCTGCAGAAGCTGGGAAGAGCATTCGCAAAGCCCAGCGAGGCTTCGCCAACTATAAGACCAGATGATTGCACTCCGATACCCTGACGGGACACTTACAGCTTCCAGAAGGGCTATGGAGAAAATCATCCACCAGTACTACTCGGATCTCTTCGCTAGCCATGTTCTCTTACCGTCATATAAATTGAAAGAGGACGAATATGTCCGTTCCACCGGTCCTTCCTTCCGAAATCCGACATGCTATATCGTCGGTGAAAAACAGAACAACACCCGGTCCAGACAGGATTAGACCAGAACACCTGAAGAACCTGCCGCCAGTTCTCATCAACACCCTGGCTCGGCTCTTCACTCGCTACCTGTCAGAATGCAAGGTCCCCTATTCATGGAAAACCAGCAAGACCGTATTGTTGTTCAAAAAGGGAGACCTTCACGACATAGGCAATTATCGCCCAATCTGCTTGCTGTCCGTTGTCTATAAACTCTTTACTCGAGTCATCCTGAACAGGATTGACAGAACACTGGACGAAGGACAGCCATGCGAACAAGCAGGGTTCAGAAAAGGATTTAGTACCATGGACCACATCCACACGATCACAAGACTCATTGAAGTTTCGCGAGAGTACAAACAACCACTCTGTCTCACTTTTATCGATCTGAAAAAAGCCTTTGATTCAGTGGAAACAGAAGCGGTTATAGAGGCTCTGGATAACCAGGGCGTCCCTACTCGGTACATAATGATCCTTCGTGAGCTTTATAAAGATTTCACGACCAGAATATCTCCATTCTACAACAATATCACCATTGACGTAAGAAGAGGGGTTCGACAAGGCGATACAATATCGCCAAAACTATTCACTGCCACCCTACAAAACGTCATGCGAACATTAGAATGGGACGAAATGGGAGTGAAAATTGACGGTCGACAATTAAACCATCTTCGCTTTGCTGACGATATCGTTCTCATAACACCAAACATCAGCCAAGCGGAACGAATGTTGACTGATTTCGATAACGCCTGTGGAAAGATCGGTCTTCAACTGAATCTAACGAAAACAATGTTCATGAGGAACGGATGGGTTTCTAATGCCCCATTCACGCTCAACGGAACGACAATTTCCGAATGCTCCAGTTACATCTATCTAGGTCGTGAAATCAACATGATGAACGACCTAGCCCCAGAGTTGAGCAGGAGGAAACGAGCGGCTTGGGGAACGTTTAAGAGCATCGAAGATGTAGTGAAGAGGACAAAGAACATCCGACTCCGTGCCCACCTTTTCGACTCGACAATTATCCCTGCCCTAACGTATGCAGCAGAAACCTGGTCGCTACGTAAGCAGGATGAAAGATCACTTGCCGTTATCGAACGCGCAGTCGAAAGGTCGATGCTAGGAGTATCTCGTATTTCGCAAATGAGACAAAGGATCCGAACTTCCGACCTACGTCAACGATCGAAAATCAGAGACGCCGTTCTACACGCCAGGATATCGAAAATAAGGTGGGCCGGACACGTGATGCGCTTCAACGACAACCGATGGACGAGAGCCGTTACCGACTGGATTCCTCGGGACGTCAAGCGCTCTAAAGGAAGACCACTGACCCGTTGGTCCGATTTCTTCACGAAAGCGATGGAAGAAAGATATGATGCTCAGCGAATTCCTAGAGCAAGGAGGACCCACTGGGCTACTCTTGCACGCGATAGGGAAAAATGGAAGAGTTGCTGGTACCCGCTCGAGTCACTCGACGATCAACGGGACGACAGGTGATACAGGTGATATTGTCATTCCTTAGGTGGAGGTGGCGGTGGTTGTGTGTTCGTCGTAGCACGAAGTAGAGCTGATTCAGCACTCTTTAGGTACGACAGAAGTTAGTGGATAATGCCATCGGGAAGAAGATTGCTGGTTTGATTCCCCACAAATCGCGTGACACCATACACTTTTTTTGGTGCTATTACGATATAGAGATTCCTCTATATAACTTTCCTATTGCTGTCGTATGACCAACAATAGATATTGTCTAGGTATAATTGTATCTAGTATACTGCATACTGTATCAGAGTATTTATAATTTTGATTTGGATTATTATTCCACAGCCTGTAATATATAGAATGGTTTATGTAAAGGTACGTAAAAAATAAGTATATGCTACAAGTTACGGGTACCTATAATGAAAAAGCTGATTGCCTAAGTTGCGATTATCAATGTATCGCGTGTTACGCCTGGTACGATCAGAAATTATGGATCTGGATGATGATGTGTTGTTGATACGATTGCATACTGAATTTAATATAAATAAGAAATAACACAAAAAAGAGCGTGTGAGGCGTTGTTCTAGGGGTCTCAAACAGCGGCCTTCTACTCACGACGGCTGGCATATGCCTAGCGTACTACGGGCTACAGTGGACTGTTCGCCATCAACGCGACGGCTCAAGAGCTTAGGGCTAAAGCCGTGGATCTCTTTCTTATTCGGATAGGTGTTTAACGACACTGTCCCAAAAACGCGCCATTCGGGCTAGACTCTTCGGAGGTCTTGCTCAGAGGAGGACTTGTGCCTCAACCAGTAGTTTCTACGACGTTCAAGAGGCGAAACGACACGAATAAACGAATCCTGTGACAGCTAATGAACGTGCTTGGGAATTGCACTACAGTGAAGACGAAACACCGCTGAGACAGATGAGACGATGTGATGAAAGATTTAACTTTTCGAGTATAAGGCATGTAAAAGAGTGTAATTCCTAGCTGTATCATGGTCACTGGCTCGATCTCGCATCAAGAGCTCACAGTGACATCTCCCCTTTCGTGCACTTCGAGCAGATTTGATCGCTAGTAGCAGAATTGGCTGAGATGGAAAAACACTAGGCAGTGTTTTGGCAGTTTTACCTAGAGCAGTCAGCGACTGGTTATCGACTACAGTGCTAAATTGGATTAGAACTTACCTCAGCAGTGGTATCAGGAACAAATAGGAGAAATATTAGGTAATTGAAATACGCTCGTCGCTGGAAAGACTTTGTGACAATCCATCTGAAAACGTGCCAGAAAGTACATTCAAAGCTGAACTCATTTTACCAATGACAATGTAGTATAAATCTCATTGATACTGACAAGCTCTGATGCTTAGAAGCTGAAAAACAATGGCAATGATATGTCTACTGTCGACCACTCTTTATCAGACCCGCTCGAAGCGACAGTGACCTGATAAGGTGAAATCATGTTCATGAGCTGTTAGGTCTATTGCTATACAGGCGCCTGCTTCGCCCTATGGGGACATAAGTACCACCCTTCACTCGGTTCAGCCGATCCCTGAGGCTGGAATAATCCTCTTTTAAAGGAATTGACGCCGATTAATAAATCACCTCATATTGAATGATAGAATTACCTGAAGGTGTGGTGACTGGTACTGGAGCTTACCCTTGTTACAAGGAGTCATACCCTCTACTAAAAACCGCTGTGCTTTATAGGCTTGTTTAAAACGATACTAATCTGATAGGCACTAACATGTTTCGAGCCGTTTAGATCCTGCGATAGAGGATATACTAAGCTGTCAGGGAATGGGTTGAAAGCAAGGGAGGTGCTACTAGATGGGTCAATCGGGCGAAACACGCGCCTGAATAACACTGGACCTAACGGCTCAAAACATTTAACATCCTTATGAGATAATGATATGGTTTCCAATGGAGTTCATTGTGACTAACGTTGTCGTGCCACACATCATCTTAAGAGACAACTGAAGAGAAAAAACAGAAGATGATTAATGATAGTTGATTGCT
>JAHQIW010005753.1:0-16473 GCA_019055375.1 Parelaphostrongylus tenuis
CAAAAATTGGGTACTTGCGTCAGCTCAATTATATAAGAATATTTGGGTCTTATCATACAGGCTTCGAACTGAATAGTGTGGTTTACCATTGGTGAAAGAGTTAAACTTCAAAAGGAAGGGTTGTGACAAATTCACCTTCAAATATCTGAAATCCTTGAGTGATTTTCCTCCAGAATGAAGTGACTATTAAGGTTACTATAAGAAAGCGGACACAGTCGCTCTATAAGTAGTAAAGTTCCGACGAGGCTTCGAATATCTTTATAGGTTCACCCTATTTACGTCTCTCGTAGTGTTTCTTCATAGATTACACTTTACCATTCTTCGTAGTGTTTTCTAGATCAGACTTAAATTTATGATTTTGAACGGCTCATATAACTAAGCGTTTTCAAAGAGAGACACTTTGTTGTCATAATAGCTATCCGTGTTCATCACCTACGTCGTTAGATCGAAAACGTCCGTTTAGGAGTGGGCAGAGGTCATAAACAATGTACAACTTTAGAAGAATTCGAAATTTCATTTCTTGTGTTCAAGACTTTTGTTAACTTTTGAGAAAAGGTCAGACAAACGACTTTACTTATTGTAAAGTAGTCAGCAGCATCTTCCACTGCCAAGTTAAAAGTTTTCAGAAGACATTTCATTTTATTAACGCTTCTCAATTTGTATAGTCGAAGTAAGCTGTCAGAATTGCAAATTAGCGTACATGATTTCAACTACAATTACATATTCAGATAGCTAATTACCCTGTTCGCTCACACAATCACTTTCTCGTGAGCAAGTCGTTCTACTGCGTCAAATTTTAACACTCTTCATCTCGAAATTACGTATTTTCGCTCTTAGCAGGTGATATTCTAACTGGATGTGCAAAAGTCCGGCTATCTAATGAGGATTTTCGTTTTTTACAATTTCGTCGTATGCTGGCTGAGTAGATTTTCCTGAATCTCTCAATTAACCAGGCTAAAACTTCTAATTCGATTGCAATGAGTAAACTATTTTCCAAACCGCCGTAAAATTTTGCGACAGGCAATATGACAAGTTTGGAGACTTAGAAACGGGTTCAAACGTGGATCGTCGTCGTATGAATAGCATCATCACAGCTGCTAACCAGACTCAGGCTCTGCACCTTCGCCTTTAAAGCAGCAATGGCTCCAGTAACGTTCGCGACGTCATTTTGAAAATGTGGTCGAATTCAGTGAAGCTCAGAAAGGGGCGTATAACGTTACGATGAAGGCAAACATATTGAGACATTCCAGTGGAATTCTAAAGTCATATAACGCCCACTGAGAAAATTCACAGAAGACATCTGCGCATTTTTCTTTGGTTCTCTTACCCATGTTACTTTTAGAGTGCTATACTTTATAATTTTTTCTAAATGTTCTCAAAGTGCTGCGTTTCGCAATTTATGTCCTTACTCTTTTGATCCGGGGAGTCCGTTGAATCGTGATAACCCGAAACTGCGAAAATCTTCTGATGACTGGGTTGCTAAGTTGGGTTGCGAGTGGGTTCTACTTTCTATCACGACGATGTCTCGCCTGCGATGAGATGTGTTCGGCTTTGGTTGGCTCCTTGTATTTTAGATTGTATATACTCAATGGAACTGGTGTCAGTCCCGATGGCAATGGCTCGTTCAGGTCGAGGCTAGCATTGAACAAATAACGTAAATCTGACCATCCGAATATGATCTAGGGAAAGATGCTATTACCTTCAGTATTGGTTGATAGTTCTATATCGCTATATGGGGAATGGTGCCCTCTTGGCTAAGAACTACGCATTTCAATGGCTTGCGATTGTGTCTATGCTATTAACGACAATTTCATGCTGTGTTCCATGGAATAAGATAACTGTGTAGCGATGAGTTCTTAAGGTTTCAAGTTCAGTGAGATCTCCGAGTGTTACTGGACGATTCTATAAGATGAATATTTTGTGATTGAAGTGCGCCACAGTGAATACTGTATCAAGCAACAAGTATACCGATTTCCGTGGCTTCGTAGTTGCGTTGAAGACTTGTGCTTGGCCTGCTAACATTCAGGCTGTGGTTTTTCACGTTTTTAATGCATAAAGTACGACCATCTCCCTTAATCCATCTGTTTAAAGGCTATGGCAGTAATTCTTGAAGGTGTGGTTTTCTTACGTTATAGAACAATTATTGGTAACTTTGTTCCTTATGATCCATCTTTCTGATTCAGGTTCTTTCCTTTTAACCTAAGAAAAATAAAAAAAAACAACTTCCCTTTACTGCACAAAGATTTTCGGTTGCACCTTTAGTGGTCACTCGGAAGCTCAAATCTCTGGCTATTGCACTGCCTTTTCGTTTTGTGAAAAGCCCTCTCCATCGCTGTAGCAGAAAGAAATATTTGTGTTTTACACACTCTTATTTCTCACAGGATAGAACTGTTCTTTGAAATTAGGCGTAACCATTCGATAGCGTTAGTTTCCACGATCCCAATACCGTGCTTGTTATTAAAAAAAAAACCGTTTCACTGCAGTGTAGCAGGGAAAAGAAATTGAGTTCACATACGCGGGCATTTGATTTTCGGCTAATTTCTGGGCTGGGAGAAGGGGGCAGGGAGGATGCTCGTGGTTCGATACGGCAATCGATCGATTGCGCTGACGCGATGCACATCTAAAGTGCAATTTTTGTTTTTCATTTGAGAGTTTTTTCTCTACTTCAAAAAGAAACTGCAAATAAATCGCATGATTGTAGTACTACAAGATTTCCTCTACACGTTCATATGCTTTTCGTGCCTCTAGCTTAGTAATAGTTAAGGCAAACGACGGGTATTAGACGTGATCTAATTTTGAATGTTACAGTGTTCCCAAAGAGTCTTTAAAAAAAAGCAGGTAATGCAGCAGCCATAGATTCGCGTTTTCATATGAGTGCTAATCCTCATATGAAAAGTTCTTGCTGAGGAAGGAAGTCGTTTCTTCATTTGCTTGCGGATAATGGGAAAAAACCGTAATCAATTTTTTGGTCGACGTTCCTTATCGTTTGCTGCAATTTGCAAATGAACTTTTTGCACACCCAGCAGTAGTCCCTTCTACATTTGGAAATTCGGTGCATTTCGACCTGCACCTATGAGGTTGATGAAAAGTAGTTGCAGCTCACGCACAGTTAAGATGCGCCGATTGATAATGAATTACATTCTGAAATAAATTTGGTCATGCTATGTAGCATCTAACTGCGCATTTCTCACTTCATTTTCTTACCAAAGACGTATTAATTACCTTTTTTTTCAAGCAATTAATCTTCTGTTTAAGTTTCTCGTTTATATGCACACTTATAGATTATGAGAAATCTCTCGCTCCGCATCTTCCGTCTGCTCTCATTGTTTTTCCCACTTTGAAGAGCACCTTCGAACACTTATGCAAATTTCACGAGGAGCTTTTGCTACAACTACATGCTTTCTGCAAGCACAATATTTGCTGGTCTTCATGAATCCAATTTTTGCTTGTTTAGTAAATAGAAATTTCAGAAGTTCCACGAGAGCTTCCTTGATGACATCTTCTAGCTCAAATCCCTGACCACCATTTGCTATGATTCTCGTGTTTTCGTACTTCTTGACGGAAACACTTTTCCTTTCAGGAGACCCATAGATAGTTCATTCTGAGGGAATCGCTCATCTTTTGCCAATGTACAGAATGATTCAACGCTACCTAAAACAGTATGTCTTCTGACAACAAAACTTGAGCCTTCCATGATGCTCAAACACGTGTGTAGCACTGTGGAAGTGTCATAACAGATCTCTCAAGATCAAGGCCCAAGATATGATATCAGATCATCTAATGCTCTAAGTGAGACATGTGATAACAGTCGAATATAGAGGTATGCCACTCAAGGCGTTTTACCTCCCGTTTTGTCCGCTGAACCTCGGATTAGGAACAGGTAGCAAATTTGACACTGGTGGGGCAGATGTTGACGTAGCTCAGAACAATTGTTTTTTTCACCTTCGAACATGTCCATTACCTTTAAATGCTTGATGGTTGTCGTGTCGCCATGTCAAGTATGCAAAGTGCTTTTTTGTATCTGCTTCAATTTTTTTTCCGGAATTCCGTTGATTAGATATTCGGGTTGAAGCTTGTGTTTTTCTGCGTTATAAGTGCCCAGTGCTGTCTAAACACTGTTCATTTTGAAATCAATGTTGCACTTTCTGTCTGCATTCTTTTCGTAGAGTGCTAAGCCAACGCGGGCAATTCGACAGGCGTCGTCCATAGGAGGATGCTTTTCAAAATTTTCTTGCATAAATTTTGATTTCCGGCCAGAAACTATTAGTGTTGGTAAGGAATTCGCGGCCTTAAGAATTTTGCCGATAAAGAAGTGCATAAAGTGCCCTCGCCTTGATAAAAAGGCATCACATGCGCGTTCCAAGTCACTTTCTGATAAGCGTTCATTGTTTCCGACTTTCAACCGATATAGTAACTTTCTGGTGATAAGTGGAATGCGGGGATATCAAAATCGCAAAGTAAATATCGTAATATTTCTTGTAGAACTTGCACATCTTCATCAAACGCATAATTGCGTAATTAGCAGGTGTTTTTTCTTTTCACGCAGGAATTCTATAAACAGCAGAAACATGAGAGGATTTATAGAAGAACCAGACCAGGCATAGGTCGAAATAATTGCAAAAAATTTTCCTCAAAAGCAAGAAAAAGGTGACTAATAAGTCGCAAATTACAGCAAACGGTGAAGAAGTTACACAAGAGATGCGTTAATTGCAAGTTTGACAACCATGAGTAATATAGCGTGAACAAGGAAAAATTAGCCGCCGTTTTCTTCGTAACACTAGCGAAATTGAGCGTTAATGCAAGTGTTAGGGAGAAAAGAGCAGCAGTTATGGAATGTACAAAAGCTTTAAAACAGATTCACAGAGTCGACCGAAAATTCGTAAATCACAAATCAAGATGATTGCACTTCGAATGTCGAAAGGAACCGTTGCAGCTTTCAGAAACAAAATCATTCGCTTACAACTTGGGTCTTTCTGATAAATCACCCCATCGTGCTCAGTCGTAATCCATTACTCTGTTGTCGGTACATAAATGATTGTTCTGTCCTTTGCTTTTCACAGGAAGAGATGGACAGATGCTTTGAAGTGTTGAATGAACAAGCGAATATATTAAATCCAGAAAAGGAACTGAGGACAACAGATTTCCATTTTTTTCTTTCCAAACGTGGCCACATTACGAGACGATATCAAAAGCCAAGAAATAGAAATATGTAGATGCATTATCTTCCATCTCATCCCTGACAGTAAAAAAGCCTTTGTTTGAAATATGTGCAGAACAGCTACAATTGTTTGCACGGTACGACAGGTGGGAAAGGAGTCACCACGACTTTTTCATTCATTTTTCAAATAAAAAAGTTTTGTGACTTCGTTCCCAGCTCTCGTACAGTGCAAATACATGTAACTGTTTTGTACTTTGTCACTACACATGGCAAAACAAATAACCGTTTCAAATGTTTACGCAAATTAGCTTGCGGTCGCTTGGTGAAAAAGAGAGATAAGCCCTATTACAAAAACAATGGTGTTTCAAACCGAGGAAGATATCTTCAAAACTTCCCTTGATATTAATTAAAGTAAGCGCCGCTATAGAGAAGGCGCCTAAAAAACAGTGCTTTGCTAAACTCTGAAAATTTAGACGCTACACTTAACACATTATATAGCCGGCTGCCACGAGTGCCTGTGTAACAGTCTAACTGAGACGCAGTATTGTGCGATATATCATAATGGGGAAGGGGGGGGGGGAAGAGGATTTTTCAACACATGTGTATAAATGCATAAGCGAGACGTTAAGACCACTTTGTGTCCACATAAAGTATCTAAATTCAAAGTCGAAAAGTCAGGTAAGTAATCCTTTACTTGCGCAAACGACAGAAGGTGCAGCTTTGAGGACATTGAGGTGGTAGTAAGATTCCTGGGCAAGTTTCAGAAACGTCGGCTTACCCTTTAAGGTCTCTTGAAATAAACTTTCAAAGTTCAGGAATGTATAAAAGAAAAGAATGTCTCAGCATAACAAATGATATGGCGCCTTATCTCAGATTCATTTTCTATTTTGATTGACGTACTTTTCACAGTTTGTGACTAAGCACCACTGCACCTCTTCTTTACAAGCTTAAAGGTGGGTTTCTTTACTATATCTAGACTTTTGCATTGATTTTTCACTTGAAAGCAACAATTATATCTGAAATATAGATCCCCAATAAAACTCCTTCTCTGCATCTTACAACGCAGAGAAGTCACACATTGGAAGAATTCGGGCTGAAAAAACGTCAACGGCGTGGCGCGCATTCTTGTGGTTTCTTTTTTAGCAACTTGAGCATGTTGGAAGAAGAAACGTTGCTGGATCTGTAATGTAAGGTGAACCTGATCAGCTATGATCCTAAAAGTGCTCTGAGCACAAACATATCAAAAACATGGTTTAGTTCAGTTACTGTGAATCGTTAACTGGGATTCGATCGATGTTTTCCCAAGCCGAACGACAAAATGAACATAATGGTACTTGTTACACCTAAAATTTCCAGATAATATCTCATTTTCGAAATTCGTGGAATATGTGTGGAGAAGTACCGAAGATACGAACATGCGATGAAGAAAAAGGATACGAATCAAAACGACGCCGAGGGAGATAGCCAAGGGGATAGTTCATCGTGTTCTTTGCACACATAAGACATACGTTTCACGACTAAGCTTGGGTCTAACATCCATATGTTGCAGTAAAACACGTAACAACATGCATTCACCTCTATGAATAAGTCATCAAGCCTTCGACGTTGGTCAAATCCTGAGAGATGCGCTATGCGATCTTCTTCAATTGCTAGCTTCGCCTGAGGGAGTGAATGCATATCCGGTCTTTACAGCAACTCACGGTGGCCTGTCGTTGAATCGAATCAGTGCTGCTTACTCTCCCAGACAGGTCTAGTACCAATTTCCCGATGCCGCGGAAATGAGTGGCTTGGTAAGCCATGACCTTGAGATTGGACCATCGTCCTTGTGTGCAGCGTAGAGCATCTCTAAATCACTGTACCACAAGGCGCTTCTTCTTCTATAGATACGATCGAACAACATAAAAGCGCATATCAACAATCACCAGTTCTAGCAGTTCCGCTTCGTCGATGGTATCGGTTCCAATAACTTGATGGATGAACGCGGAGGTAACAAATAAACGTTATCTTCTATGACGCTTGAGAAGTTAGGTCTTCGGTAAATCTTTCAAAACGATTTATGAGAAGCGGATTATTTTGATACCCCAATCACGCTCAAAGAAATGATTTTTTTTAGTTGAAAGTTTCTGAGTGCTCTATTCCATCTATTAGGTGTAGAAATATGACTCGCCGCTTTTCTTAGTTTCTGCTGTAATAGTTGTTAAAATACTTTTTGGCTTGTAAGTGAGCTCAAAAACGCTATGTAGTTATATGTTTTTTTTATACGCGAAACATTTTATATATGGTGTTCATAGGACTTTGAAGATGAAGACTTTTTACCCATAAAACGCCAATTTTTAAACTGCTAATTTGTAGTTTGAATTTGGTCTTTTGAATTGGTGATATGGCGGTACAATCTCGAAAGAATGAGGCCGGTAAGGTGAGATTTCATAAACCCTCCCACCTCAACTTTTTTACGACGCTTTTGATCGCTTTTGCAACATGAGGTCTAGCGTTGTCATGAAAAAAATTGTAAAGTTCATACCGTTCTGGTGTCTCACTATAATTTTTGCAATAACATCATATACCTCGTTATTGTTCGGTTGCGCATTTTTTGTGAACATTTTGGTATACAACTTGCCTGTACTTGCTTCAGGTTGGAGCTTGTTCCAAGCTCCATTAACCTTGTGCGCCGCTTCATTAGCATTTTCTCCTACGCGCCAATTCGTGCATGAGTAGCAAGCAACTTTGTTCCCACGACAGCTCCATTTTGAAGCAAGTATATACAAGTTGTATACCAAAATGTTCGCGAGAAAGTGCGCATTTGAATGGTACCAATATCAAGCAATCCTTTGATCGATAAATCTGCAAAGCACTGTTTTTGAAAATGGCATTTTTTCGGCATAAAAGTCGTCATCTTCGAAAGTTTTATAAAAACCTCCATAGAAATTATTTTGAATATTTTTAAGAGAACTAAGTGGTAAGCAAAATTTCACCTCTGACGGAAGTTGAACCCGCGCTCCATCCAAACCGGGAACGCGCGATAACACCACATGTCCCCGGTATGGATGTAAACGGGTTTTAACTCCCGTTCGGAAATTTCCGCTTACCCACTTAATTCTCTTAAGGAATATTTGGAGCATCATAGCATTGCGAAGAAGGCAATAAAAACATAAGAAATCTTGGAAACATATTCTAGTTTCCATGTAAAGCGTATATATAAATAGCGTTCTCAACGCAATTTCAACCAAAAAAAAAAGAATTTGAAAATCTTTATTTTTTGCTTTCAATACAGCACAAATAAGAAACGTCGGAGCCTTATTTGCACACTTAAGAGATAGCAAAGTTACTATGATGAAAGGATCAGCTTCAGAGTTGAACATAAGGAGGCGAATGGTTTGAGGACAATTAAAAAATGTCAAGAATGTAGTGAAAACAGTAAAGAACATCATGGTGCACTGCTTTTGCAGCTCAGCGAGCATTCCTGCGTTGAGAAACGCATCAAAATTTTGGGTCGCTACATGAATAGCAATCAAAGAATTGATGCGCTCGAAAGGTCAATGGTAGGCATATCCAAAGTTCTGACCAACGATGGAAAATTAGAGGTACCGTTCTGAACGCTTAACTATGGAACATAATGTTATCCAGATACGTAATGCGTTTTAAACGATAACGCATAGATAGAGCAGTCAACAATCGAATTCCTCTGGTGTCAAATGTACACCTGAATGGTCACCAACTCCATGAGCCAATGTCTTCACAAAACGCCTAAAAGCATATGATGCTCAACGAAATCCGCTACCGATATGTTAGCTGGCGACAAACATTTGAGCCGATCTCATTCGCCGGCCAAGAAATTTTCATAGGAGTGTTAGCAATCATTTGAAAGCTCAAATCTCTGGCTACAACTCTGCGTTGCTGGTTTTCAAAACACACTTTTGTAACACTGTAGCGTTCAAAATAAAATTTGCTTCCTTACCCGTTTTTCGCCTTCTTTTTTTACCACCAGTATAAATCCTGGAGGCCCGGAAGGCATTTCGACGTGTAGAGAATAATTCGTAGCCGGAGTCACGCGTCTACATTTAGAGGTTCCATAGATGCGGTGAAAAAACCTTAATAAAATAACAGTAGTCGCCCTCGGTAAAACTCATAGTGAAGTAGCTCACTTTCGAGGCACGCGGTAGATCAGGCGATGGTGACCTTAGTAACAAGTGATCACCGTAGCTTCCATTCATATTTTACTCAGTTATGAACCTTTTCGGCAAATTTGTTCACCGGCCAACTCATGGAGCGAGAGTCGAGGCTGGGGCGGGGTGACCAATCGTGTATGAAATATTCATATTCAATTGAGGAATTTTTCACCGCATCGACAGAAACCTAAATCAAAAGCATAGATTCTGATACTATGGAAAATCCTCTACACGCTGATATGCTTTTCGTGCTTCCAGCGATTTACACGCATAATAAAAATGAAGGAGAAAGGTGAGTAAGAAACAAAATTTTATTGTGTACGCTACAGCGTTATAAAAGGGTGTTTTGTAAAAATGCTGAAGCTGAGCTTTAGCCAGAGATTTACGCTTTCAAATATATACTAACATCCTATGAAAAAGCGTATCCAGATAGTGAACTCGGCTTAAAAATTTGCCGCTGTCTGACATATTAGTACCTGAAATCCTACAACACGGAGGGCAACCGGGCTATTTTTTCAGGAGATGGAGAAAAATAAAATTTGTGTATGAACCCGCTCGGGAGCAGACGATCATCGGGCGGCAGGTGATGGAGGTGATTATTATATCATTATTTAACATTAGTTGCCGTGTTAGCACTATTTGGATGGATCATCTTACAAGAGCGCGGATTACGACTCATTGCCACTTATTTCTCTCTTGTGCCATCGTCGCTGATAGTGATGACCGGTTTTAGTTAAGCAATTATTTTGTTGTCATTCCACATGTTCGCTGGTTCAGTCCCATGCTCTATATAAAATAAGCCCTTAATCTCTCAAAGTGAGATAATAGCTATCATAGTCGACTAAATCGATCGAAAAGAACACGCTTTAATCAACGATATATTGTGAAAATCGTTGTCTAGGTCGGATTAGTATTTGGTCACTTCAAATGCTACGAATAGAGTCGAATGCCTAGGGCATCCTTGTAAAATTGATCTTTGTCGAGCGCTTTATTTCACTTACATCCTTTAAATCTAAGTGGTTATTATTTCATGTATTTAGTATTTATATTTCTCTCATCTTCGAATAGTTTTGAATTCTCCTAATCGAATTTCTAGATGCTCATGAGTTCTAACTGAGATTATTTAGTCAAATGAACTATGTAAGCTAGAATTTGAATCAGACAAGACCTAACAATGAAGAAGGGTGGCGCATACGGCACTAGTCATAACTTGTTGTTGTGCGCACCTCATGATCGGTTAAGATGTAATTTTACTATCTGGCAATTGAACCACCTATACCAAGCAGTGCAAATTCGACTTCTTCCTTCATCTGAAAATAATGGTCGTTTAATTCTTATGAATCGATGGACAAATTAAATACCGTCCGCCAACCATAGTGTTTGAAAAATGATCATTTTTATTTCGTGTTAAAGTTTATTATTATGTAATCGTTCAGTCTCTATGTGACTTCCCTGCACTTATTAATTGCATTTTGTATCAACTTACTATTTTCAAAGAGGTTATCTGCCCAAGTTTCAGCGGCATCTTTCTGAACTCGCCGTGATCTGAGGAGAAAACAGAACTTTTTCTTTGTGGCAGCAAGAACACTCCGGATTCTCTTTCAAAATGGTACTTTCAATAAAATTGTTTTTTTCCAGATTGGTGAATCATTGAATAGAGTTTGCTAGATTTTAGCTTCAGCTTGGCATTTCCACGAAGTGACCGTAGTCATTTCAATATATCCTATTGAGGAGATACATGTGATAAGGCTCCGTAAGCATGCGCACTATTTCTAGGCATATTTAACTAGTGGGCCTAATAATTCTAGGTATCGCGTAGAAATATTTGAAAGGGACCTTGTTATTTTGTTATTGTATATGAAACTTTTGATGTCGTTGCCATCTTTTTGTGCCTTGTCAATCGATGTTTCTCTTCAAGGCTTCCCCGCGATTTAGACTCTGTTCGGAGGTAGGCCCAATGGAGTATTTCACCTTTGATGGCACATTAGGGGAGCCTTATCAGGCCTAACCATCACTCGCAATCCTTTGACACCAAGTGATTATCAGTTTCAAGCAGTTTCGATTATTATTCACTTTGAGAGAAAGATTTTCAGATTGAAATGAGTGTAAACGAGTTGAAAGCTATACTACTTTGTATATTAGGTCTTACAACGATATTTTTTGGACTTCTACCAATCAAGGTAAAGTCGAAACATGCCTCTTATGAAAAAAAATTCTTGCCACAACAATTGTTTTCAAATATTTATATAGAACTGACTTCAGGTTCTTCGAATCCTGAAATCGAAATCAGGAAAACTTGAAGGCAAAGCCTCTCTAATCATTTCACTACTCTCATGTTTTTCTGGTGGTGTATTTCTCGGCGTTTGCTTTTTAGATTTATTGCCGGAGGCATAGTAAGTCTTTTTATCATTTTTTCTTTCACTGTTTACTTACGGAGACGATTTGGTTCTTGTTCTGTGAGTTTTGACTTTCAGTAAAGAAGGAATGCAAAAAGAAAACGAGTCAGGTGTCACAGAAGACAAGAACTTTTTCTCCTTTTTTTAACAGCCATGTTTTCATGGAAATTAAGACTACTGTTTGATTACGGTAGACAGGATAAAAACACTAAATTACAATGAGAGATCCGAAACCATACTAGGGCATTCTCTGTATCAACAAAACACGTTCTTTTTTTATTGAAATCAACTTCATTATTTCATATAGTCCGAAATTTTTTATTATAATTCTTATTCATAATTTATTTATTGGCTATTCCGGCAAAAAATTGTTATTCACTACATTGCGGTAGGAAAACGCTTCACCTCTTTTTTGTGAGAACATGATTGACATTTACGGTTTGCAAAGTGACGACTCTGTGTGCCTCTTCGTCGTCTTTAAGTGCTACTTCATAAATATATTGATAATTTATAATAATCTTTGAAGGTAATTTCGTCCTAATCTACCCAGTATAATGGAATGCTTCCAATGACCTTTAGAGACCTCTGAGATGTTGTTGGTCGCTCTAACGCTTTGCTGACAACCACACAAAAAATAGTAGCCTTCATTAAATCCGCTCATATTATTGCTCCATATTACACTTTTAGTGAACGCTTATGCTGTCAAATAATCTTACTTTACACCAATCTGGTTTTCTTTGTTTGCTGCGGTATATAGTACGCTAGCTCTTGTCTACAATACAACTAACGACTGATTCTGTTAGTGAGAGGTAGATGGCGGTAAATTATAAATGTCGGGAGAGGATGAAGGCAGAAAGGGATAGGTAAAACGAAAATACTAGGAATGTATAGGGCGAATAATTTTTCTCGGAGATCCTCCAACGTCGTCAAGAATCCACAACACATTTCTTCCTAGTCAGAGCGATCTACAGAGCAAGGCCAAGCAGACACTGTCAACCTGTGTCCGACAGCAGTGTGACCTAAAAAACTTGTACAAAAATGCACATAATTTTTTTTGATTCTTTCCGTTCTATTGTATTATAACTTTGCACCATCTGGATTAATGTAGCCTAAATAGATACGACTTGGGCGCAAGTGGCGCAGTGGTTACAAGTTCTTTGTGATGCACAAGGTCGATCATCAATCCATAGTCAATGAGTCGACCCTGCGCTCAAGGCTCACCAAGCTCTCCAACTCTACAGGTCGGTAAATTAATACCAGACTTGTCTAGAAGAGTAACAGCAGCGACTTGATACCCAGTAGGCCATCGCAAGTCATTGTAAAAACCAGCTATGTAATCAATCACCTTGAACGAAACCACAAATTAATGAGAGAGTGATGGTTCATTCTCTAGTGATCGCTCAACGCAGAGAGCCTTACCCCTCTCTCTTTAGTTAGGCACTTATTAAGTATTCTACACACAATTCCATAGGCCACTTGAAGCCCTCTTTTTTCTCCCTCTTTTTTCCGAAGTAATATTAACTCACATTTAACGAAACAAAGGAGAAAGTGTCAATTATTTCCTTCAAAATTCTGAGAATTTATTAGTTAATATGCATACTCCTGAGAAAATCTGGCAGTCTATCATGCTTGGTGTTATTTCATATTAATGGGTCAAAATCGAGAAATTCGCTTCCTTGTAGTGAAGAAACCGTCGAGAGACTAACGACAATATCTCCAAAACATTCTAAGCTTCCTACAATTTCAAACCGTCGTGATTATTGTTCTATAATCTGTTCTTATAATCTGTGCACTGCTCATACGTGAATTCCTCAGTTGAGAAACCGCTAGTGCAGTCTAGATAGATCAAGTAAATTCTGTCAGGCTAACTGAGAAACGAAGGCATAGCCCATAGGCGACCATATTATTCAATCGACAACCGTTTATCCTTTGAAAGAACTTGTTTTCCGAACCTGCTATGCAAGACGATTCGACGGTGTGTCCCTGCATTAGAGCGAACCTGAGTGCACAAATCGGTCTCTACGATAACTGACATCCCGAATCAAGTGTTTACGATTGACACGTGGACCATTAGCGACTTCAACACCAAAACCATTGTTAATGAAAACGAGGAACACGATAGATTTATCCTGCGCCCTATACGTTGTTGTGCCAAAAAAAGCCAGAGTTTCTTAGTCCGCTGTGCAAATAGCCACCATTACGTTCCGAATCCCAGTACTTGTTCTATTTCTTAGTGAGCAAATGCAGGATGTATTACTTAGATTGCGAAGAACATTCGCTGAATCCGCCGAGTCTTCGTCTATTACGACATCGAAATGATTGCTCTCCAAGTGGCAATCGTAATGGCAACAACATCGCACAAGCAGTGTGGAAAAAGCTTTACAAATTTTGTTAATAACTATTCCACAATCATATTTACCTGCTTCCTTATCAGGTCGGAGGGCAGACGTTGTTTTATTGGTTTTCTCTTGATAACCAAGTTGTTAGTGGCGCCATCTTCACCCTCTTCTTTTTATTGTTTTTCCTAAGTGAACGTGCGCCACAGAAAGATGGACGTGACCTGAGACTATAGATGTTTCACTAACGGCGTCATTGAAACTTGATGCTAAGAATATTCCATAATTTTTGAATTTTCTGCAAAAATAGCGTGCCAAGACTCAAAATATGCTGTCGTATATGCAAGGACACTAAATAATAACGGAGAGCATGTCTTGTCACTTAACAATCCATAGGCAACAGTTGTAAGCGCTATGATCTTGGTTCAACGATAAATCAGAACAGGAAGACCACCGGTCCGATAGCTGAGGCGTTTTAGAGAGAAATGTTAAGTCTTTGTGGAGTACATGAGCAATATGAAAACTTTAGAACGGATAGCAACACTGATAAGCTTGGCACCACCAAAAAAACAAATGAGTTCGGCAAACAGCAAAAGAGCAGGTAGTACTTGGATGGTCATGGCTCTTAAGAGAGAAATGTTAATCTTTGTGTACTGTGGAAACCCTATAACGTACAAAACACTGATAGGTTTGGCACGCAGGAAAAACAATTAAGTTTGGCGAACAGCAAAAGCGCAGATAGTGCTTGAACGTGGCTCACTTTTTCATCCAGTTTAGAATATATAGTGCTTAAATCTATCTCGATCCTGATGGTCTTTCCAACGAGTTTCGTAATAATTCACTCCTTGATTACTGTTGAGCGTAATGTGATCTGCCCCTACTCGTTGCCAATAGGTCTGAGATAATCCGCTTTCCTTCTACTTCTAGATTAGTGTGATTTGAAGGCGCTCAACCATGTAACGTAAAATTTGACAAAACGTCCTCCAGCAACGTGCTTATTACATCTTCATCAGCAGTACATATTTTTCAGCGAATCGTTTCTATGTTGGAAAACTGCATCCGGATTCAAAAGTGACTATCCCTTTGTGCCGTTAATGTTCGTAACTGGACTCTTTGTTGTGAAAATAATTGAAGAAGGTATCGGAAGGTTTTGCGGACGCGAAGAGGAAGAGTATGTTTGTCTCTGTATTATAATAGAGCATTATAAAGAGATTGATGACAGTCCATATTCTTGGTGCTTCTTTAGGAACGTCAGGAGGACGCATCTTGCCACTTCTGTGTCAAGTGCATCAAATTTAGAAGCCGCGTTTGCCGAACATCAGTCGGTGATTTCTACAGTCTTCTTATGAAAAAAACTTCTTCTATTAAAATTGGCAATACTGCTACATTATCATGAAAGGCGTTCTGTAGCACAGTATTAAACCTCTTCATCCCTCAGGCCTCAGAATAGTGGTTATCATACTTTCCTGAGAGAATAAACACATTAAAAAGGAATATCGATCAACTTTCGAAGGTAATAGGGTAAATATTCCAAGCACCTTGACGGCTCTACGAATGGCATTGAATACATAGCACGGTCATGAAAAACTGCTTAGTACGGAACACTTTTATCTTTGCGAGCCCGTTTTTCTCATGGAAGATTAAGAAACGATCAAGCTCACTTCTTGATTGGTATTGATGAAGCCATTCAATGATTATTAACTCGTTTTTTCAAGGTTCATTTCTGGTTTAATAGATGATCTATCAAATAGAGTTTTTATAGCTCAGCAGAAACGTCAGCGTCGTAAAATCGTTATCGTTTGTTATTGCTTTGTCGTTCCATGCATGCTTGGAAGGATTTGCGTTTGGAGTACAGGTGTGGTCATAGACAGTTTGCTAGTCCATTTTCCCTCAATAGTCATGCCACTGCAGAGTTTCTTTTTTTGCGCTCATCTATTTTTGGTTTTTGAATTATCTCATCTTATCAATTCTTGAAACATCTGTAACAGTACAACACACAATAACAAGGGCACCAAGCAATAAATGATAATCCTTAGTGTTTGCATAGTCCGTCGTCACAGATCACAAATCACGAAGATTTGTCCTAGTACAGAAGAACTTCCATTTAATGAGTAATTTTGCTGGCTTTGGAACTTTTTATTCTTGAGATTCACAAAAGCCATACTAGAGCTTTTTCTTCTAGTTTTCACCACTTGTTAGAAAGTGAGTTTATTACGGTCACGATAGTGAATCACGGTACTAGTTTGCTCCTAGGTGGGCTTCTGGATGTAAAAATCTTTAACAAATGGTGAAAGACCGTGTTGAAGAATGACTTCTCCTCTAAAGCGCAGTTCGGCAACTAAGAATCCACATACTTGACTCCCGAATTACACAAATTGAAAACTTGTCCGCGATAGAAATCTAAAACTTTTCGGAAA
>JAHQIW010005755.1:0-32500 GCA_019055375.1 Parelaphostrongylus tenuis
ACGACGAGGTGATCGGTGCATAAGAATTTCATGCATTTAGCCCACAATGTGTTAAAGGCGCGAGCAGTACTTGTAACAGCGCTACTAAAAAAACTTGGTTGGAGTTTTTTTACACTTCAGCCAGTCACTGGATACTTTTCAGATAAGACAGGTTCAACTGTTCAGGATGCGGCTACTGAAAGGTTCCATGGCAAAATGCTCTTGATATGCATCACGGTAGTTGCATACAGGGTTTCTTCTTCATCATATTAAAACAAAATCTGAATTACAAGTGCGAGCCACAGAGTGACGAGTTAGTCGAGTCGAAAACAGCAAAGTTTACTACTGCAGACTTCTTCCTGCGGAGCTAGACTTTATTCGTCTTAACGCTTCGATTTCATGTCTTGCATGGTGCAGATACTAGATGGAATGTGAAAGATCTTCAAAAGCCCTATCCTCAATTAAGCAGGTGAACAGAGAGCTGATAATAAGTGTTTTATTATATATATCTTCTTCTCGTACAACTGTATAGGTAACAGGTGGAGTTAGCCAATGTAAAGCTGTCGCATGAACTAAATTCGATCATTAAATCAAGAATCAGACATTTCCATTTCTGAGAGTAGCAAAGTGTTAAGCTAACGCCAGGGACCATCTTCGTCTTGGCAGTAACTCAGTTTTAGCGAATTCACAGTGAATTTAGGCTGACTTGTTGTGATGACCTAAAGACGAGATACCTCTCTACCGTGAGGCTGAAGTTTCAAAATATCTCTACTGCAATATGTCAATAAACTGTTGTACCAATATATCTAACCCAGTACCTGGTACACAGAGCACCACCGTCTAAGAAATCGGGCAATGAGAAAACCGGCAATGGGAGACTGTATCTTGGGTTGAACAGGCTATCATGGAAACCAGATCAAAACAACATTTTACGACTAGCCATGAAAACTGTTCCTTACAACTTCGCCAGATCGGGATGACCTTCACGCTTCTCTTGACGACACATTCCACAGTAAATTTGATGACATCTTATAAATGAAAAAATCAAGGGCAAAATAAGTGTTGTCGAATCACAGGACTTCATTCTTGACGGAAATATATCAGTGGTAATAGCTGTGTTGAACGCCTATCAACTCATAACCTAATCGCACACAGACCATATAACCTACCTTGCTCGACCTCAAACGTGACAAGACATTTATTATCTTGCTTTTTTACAGCATTCATGAAGTATCAACACAATAAGTCCATTGTTAATCTTTCACGTGGCAGGCGGTGTGATCGCGGATAATGATAATGTGCTTTTCTAATGAAATTTAGATTTTTATCATCTAAAAGGTGTTTAATCGTCAGTAAATGGTGTATTATGATTTATGAGGCTTTAATAAGGCTATTTGAGGCTGAAATATGCCAAAGCAGTTGCAAAACACTGACTTGTTTGCCAAAAATGGTACTGCACATTGCAATGAGATGCTACATTATCGATAACTCCTCAGCATTTATTATTAGGGGCTTTAAGAATTGAGACTTCTGTAGAGTTTTAGAAGAGGTTTTGTACCATTCCAGTACGGGTCATAACTTTTTATATCACCCACTTAATCTGATATGAACACTATTCATAGCTGCATGATTTATAATGTACTCAAAGAGAAGAATGCATACTCTGTCAAGGCCTGCTCTGGCCATATTGGAAGTCGTTGAGTATAGAAAATGTGTTTTTTCAAGTACGTTTATTGCTTAGAATCAAAATTTTATTACGCAATACCAAAAATTCCTTGTAGAGCTGAAACAATGCACTGCAAAAGCAAGACGTTATATTTTTCATTAGCAGAAAATGCTATGAAGGGGTTTTTCACTAACCAGAATTAGTACTAAAAGTCCCAGTTGTCGAGCTATTATGTGGTTACTAATAATCCAGTGGAGATGCTTCGTTACCCAATAAGCCAAAGAAACAAATAAATTTCACACAATGCGACTATGATGCATTCAATTCGCAATGAAAAGTGGGAATCTGAGATGATGAATTAACGTACTTCGAAAGACAATCGTTATCCTTCTTCGTTACTAAAAGGTAGTATGCGGGTCCCACAAATTAAGCTTAATATCGTATCAGCATTACTCAATTTAGCGAATGACTACAAAAACACAGACTAAAAGATTGAAACAATGATATATAACAAATGGAAATTACTTATTTCCGCAACTATGTTGCTTACCTGTTGGGACATAGGAGATTTTTCGACACGTGATAAACATTTATCGAAGTATCTTCTGTGGTATTCCATCATTGATGATGATAATGTCCTCTCAGAAACTCAAATGACTAAATAAATCCTCATATCTTTATTATGTCACGTGAATACAATAATTCCTGTCAGGCGCGAAGCGACGCGACGAACGATGGTATATATATGTGCCATTTGAGACCCAAAAGATTAGCGTGAATAGATCTGCTATATCATTGTAATCCACATCAAATCAACAAGTTTACTCCATAAAATTTTTCATGAAGATACCAACATCTACGAAAGGCCGCTGAAGGTGATGCAGAATCAATATGTTGGATATAGGAGACCAAAATGGGAATGTTCTCGCATAGCTCCTTTCCACGTTCCTAATGGAGGAATTCACTTTTGAAAAGCAGAATAGTCGTGGTTGGACAAAAAAATTGCCTGACGGAAAGATTCATGCAAAGATCATTGTACAAATCGAAATAGGTGCCACCGAAACGCATCTCTAATTTATCACTCACTGCCTGACTGTTTTCTCGACATGAGCATCCGATCTAGGCAGATGTGTGAATAAAACGAGCCAGGATATTAGAAACCAGACCCACCAGCTCAACCCAAACCCAAGTTCCATGCTCAGAAAATTATGCTCTTGCTTTCCTGGGAATGGTAGGGAACTGCTCGACAAGAAGCAGACAATCAATGCAACGTCCATGACAGGTAGAAACTCCACATGTTAGCCGCAGCAGTGCGAAGTAGCTCTGAAACGATTCAGTGTCTCCCTTCTAAGGTCACCGGCCCCTTTGTAGATATTACAGTTAGAAATTAAAGGGTAAAGAACCTTTGTTCTCTTCTCTCTTGCTCTTGGCTTCTGTCAATCCCCAAGAGATGTGCCATAAATTGCTTTTCAATTTTTGACTGCGCTTGCTTCGTTAGATGCATGTCTGGCATTCACAATAACCCACGGTAGCCTATCAATGTACCAAGTTAGTGGTGCTATTCTCCCAGACTTTTCGAGTACTAAATCACCGATTCCAGGCAATGCAACACTAGGAAAGCCTTGAGCGAGGGGTCGAACCACCGACCATCGACTGATTATCAATCATGCTGTCGCAGAGCACCTCTAAACACAGCACTGCACTAGTTAGGAAATAAACAAAAGAAATTTAGAGTAAAGTGTTACTCTCTGATCACCCTGTACAAAACTGAAACTAGCACACATTTCTACTACATCAATGTTTCCATTAGCGCTAATTTTTTCGTTCATTCATCAAAATAGCGACCAGATTTAACATTGCAAAGTTTTGAGCGAATATTATTGCTGAAGAAATTTTGAGCCGCTCATCTTCTACTTTCGTGGCAAAATGTAAAACTGCTCTTTCGAAACTGACAGTTTCCATAGGCCTGCCAATAGCTGCTTAAGCAAAATTTGCCACTGTTCGCTGTCGATCTCATAATCCGCCGTTGTCATGACGACAGTTTACTTATGCCCACTTGAATAGTTGGTTCGTCATTAACACTCTATACGGTTAGCAGCCCTTCCTATTCATTTTTTTTTTTGAATTATTCCATTCTCTCAATACAGTGCAAGTTTCTATGTGACGTCAGGCGGTTAATAGTTTGATTGCATAGATGTTCTTGACCAAACTCTTTTTCACGATGACACAACTCGTTTCACATATTTCACAGAACAGTTTTTCGGCGCCGTAGCTGGCATTTAGCTCTTTCGAGATAGCATAGTCCGTTATCGCGCTATGACTATTAGAAAGCCTTTTCGTTGAACAAAGCTTTTCCATTGGGCTTTCAGCAATTATTCGTTATCTTGAAAAATGGAAAATTGGATTACATATCTAGTTTCTGAGCACATGTGGCGCAGTGGTTAGAGGTGCCCTGCGTCGACCACGAGGTCACTGGTTCGATCTCGCGCTCATGGCTCACCAAGCCATCCATCCCTCCGGTGTCGGTAAATTAGTACCAGACAGGTCTCAGATTTGTCTGGGAGGATAAGCAGCACTGACTCGGTTCAGCGGTAGGCCACCGCGAGTCATTGTAAAGGCCAGATGTGCATTCAATCACCTCAAACGAAGTTACAATTGGAGTCGAATGCATGGCGGGATTGATCAACGCCGAGAGCTCTATCCTCTATCCTTTTATCTCGTTTCTAGAAAGGCCTTCTTAGTGCGCTGCTGCAACGAAAATTAGGTTATGTAGTAAGTATCACACTTGGTTTGCTTGGCTAGGGTCTGTGGATGGCTTTTTGTTAGGCTTCCAGCAAATATGGAGTAGTTGAACACCCGTAATTTTTAAAACAAGCTTAGTTTATAGAAAGGTCTTAATGGTCTACAGCTTTTTACACCTGAAGTAGTGAGCCAGTCATTTGAAACTTCAAAAAAGATTCTTTATGACTTCATAGCAGCAACATAAATAAAATCGCACTCTCTTAATAGCGCTGCGCGCAGCGATTTCAAATGCTGCCCCGAAAGGGGCTATTTCGTTGTTGATTCATAAAATTTCTCTTTGTTTCTAATAAATTCTTAGTTTTTTGATAGACTGATACTACACAATTTCTTCTTTGCGCTCATACTCTTTTATTGCGTATATATCTGACTGCGAAGCGTTATATTTATTCGCTCTACTGATTCCCTTTGAAAAACCATTTTCCTCCTCAAATCATCGTCTTCCAAGCTTTCGCCTAAGTTCTAAACTCTACACTAAACTAAACTGTTGAGAAGTCATCCTCAAACCCTTGGAGAGCAAAAAATGCGCGTCGAAATTGGAACTTAATCTCGTTTTCGCTGCGTGCACTAAGATGCATTTTCAAAATCAAAATACAGTTTTGATTGATATACAAGGCATTCAACATCAGCCGGGAATTGAATTCGCGTTCACCCATATAGGGGCGCAAGAGTATGGAGGAAAAAATAGCACAGCAGTGGCATCGGTGACGTGATGGCACCCGCCCGCGCTGTGGGTGAAACGTGGCTTCAATTCCCGCCTGATAATGAATGTATGCCACCATAGCACTCAGTACACGTAGATATGAATTCTCAACATCATCCTACCGCCAAAAAGCGGATAAAATAATGAATTCAATCAAATGCAGTGTTATAACCACCAAAATCATATCTAACGAATAGTTACTAGAAATTTCACGAAATTGCCAAAAAAGTCTTCGACGTGAACAAAATAATATTTGCATTTCATCTGGTGGACGTACAGCACAATTTCCCAGCTACACATCTAGTATTAACCTTGACCGCAAACATCATGTAATTTTGGTGTGAAAGTAGTAAAAAGACGCTATCAGCAGCTATATTACTACTTCTTCTTGAAAAAAGAACTTTTGAGTTGTTGCACCTCCAAAGCAAAGCAAACGTGAAGATAATGAAAACTAAGCTCACTCCCACCTATTTCGAATATCGAAGATATGCTTGTTATTTATCTAATTTTAGTTATATTATTTATGAGCATAAGAAATGAAAAAGAAACAATCGCGAAAATAGGAATAGTTAACGAGGAAGATTGCACTTTTGAATTGTTATTAGCGCAAACATTTTTAGTCAAATATCGTAATTGAGAGTCTTTACTTACATGTGAGTTCGTTAATTCTCCTAATGTTCTCGTATTCTCCTGATTTATGAACTTGCATAGTGATCACGACTGCTGAATCGCAATAGAGGATGACAGACGATACGCAAGCTACGGATACTAGCGTCGATGCCTTCGATCTAGCGAGTGTGACCAGCTTTTCGTTGAATCAACGTATTCTACCCGGGTGTGCATTGTCAGCTCGAGTGCAGCCCGATGATCATGAGACGTTGGTTGTGGCTGGCACATCAAACAAAATCATGCTCAGAAGTATGTTATTTATGTGTTGTAACAACGCTATAACTTTAGGACACGAAATTTCTTCAAACAACCCTATTGGTAACGGGAATGATCCTATAATCTTTCGGGCATGGGAGTTGGGATTTGACTGAATTGGCAGATGTGTCTGCTAGAATCCTGGCCTACTACCACAGCAGCCTGATAGTATCCTAGTGCCCTATTTCTTGCTAAAGCTATAGAACATTCTCCAACGTAACGCAGCCCTTTGACGCTAACTCGATTTGAATTTAGAGGAATTCAAGTGAAACAATAGTGCAGAAGAAATCTTGATGAAGTTCAAGGAGAATGCTAACGAAATTGAACCTATAAGTGAATATGTTACTGGAAATGTGTAAAACTTAAAATTCAATCAGTCAAAAGCGCATTGCAAGCTGTGAAGTTAACGAGCAACTGCAGTCCTAAGAAATTTTTTTAGAAAATCTTTGATACATTATTGAACTATCACCAAAACGTCGATTACAGATCTGCCTTGTAGGTTCTAGATCAATGCTGGAGCGATGACATTAGCATTGAATAGTTCTTTGTTGTTCGGTATTGGAAAAACTTTCAAAATTTTGTAATGCTTTTACTGCTTTTTCGCAGTGCCATGATATTTCAACTATAGCTAAGAGAATTGAGTGGTTAGCAAAATTCGTCAGACGAGGGTCGAACTCGCGCCCACCCACACCGGGTAACACACGTCCTTGGTATAAGCGAAACGCTGGTCCAATTCCCGTCTAAGGTTGAATTTTCGCTTACCACTAATTCCTCTTGGGCATATACAATAAAATATTTTTAACAAATTGATTAGTATATAACCATGAGAATTAAGTGGTCAGCAAAAACGCGGCCTCAGGCGGCAATCGATCCCGCGTTTCATCCATACCGGGATCGCGTGCGTGCTACTATCACTACACCAGCGGGCACATTCACGCCACCACTCTCTTCAAGATTTCTGTGTTATCCAACAACCACCAACCTTTGGCAGGTTTGGTCGGGTATGCGATTTCGCTTGATAAAACCAGTTGAGTGACAGCCATTGTAATAACTAATGCCCGGATTTTCTAGTATGGCTGTCAGTTCGACGGGGTTTATAAGGCGAAATCGCATAGACGGCCAAACCTGTTGAAGGTTGGTGGCTGATAGTTAACATAGAGATGCTGAAGAATCACTGGTGGTGCAAATGTGCCTCGGTGGTGTAGGGGTAGTGGCACGCGTCCCCGGTATGGATGAAACGCAGTTCGATTGCCGCCTGAGGCCGTGTTCTTGCTCACCACTCAGTTTTCTTAGTTATATACGAAACATCATAACACTGCAAAAAATGCAGCGAGAATAATAGAAAAAACTGATTAGTTTCAGACAATGAGACCACTCTACACATATCAGATAAGATTAAATGTCTGACCACGGCGCCATTTGGCGATAACTACGACTATATTGTGGTGGGAACAGAGAGTCAGGTACTCGTCTATGACTTCCACAGAAATTCGACCGTCTTTCGTCGTGACGTGCCAGACGGAGTGCAATGCTTTGCGGTGAGATGTCGTGTTCTGATTGTCATTGCTATTCCTCACAGTTCCAAAGCTTTCGTCAATTTACTGATCTTATATATACTAAATAAAAATATGTTTTTGTTTTAGCTAATCTTTTCATTTGCGTCACGAAAAAGCGGCCACTGTTTCCATCCCGAGCCGCGAAGTAGCGAAGCCTTCCAACCTTTTAGAGCTGGCAAATTGTTACGAGATTCGTCTAATAATCAAACATTGGTTCAAAATATCAATGTGTCATCATAGATCATTGTATTTACCAGATATATATTCACTTATCTTTGGTACCTAATGGAGTCGTTTATCACGTATTCCCATCGATTTTCCTGACGTAAATGAATTGTTGATAACTTCAAAAAAGAGATCTTGAGTCTCGAGGTCAATTCTTTCTGAGCCATTAACGACATAAGTTGGAACTTCTTATCTCAAAACAAGAGCAACAGCAATACTTCTTACTGTCTATCTCGATAAACCCTTCGACGTTGGGATCAACTAAAAGTTGGAAATCATTCAAACCGGGATCGCAATGGCTATGCACGATTAAACGCTTATTATGCTATGCAACTCGAAAAAAATTATCAAGACAGCTCAATATTCAATACCTTAATTCCTACCTTAGTTTTGAGAACACTGCAGGTATCAGCTACAGTGATAGAAAATGATGATCTACCTATTTGAAATATTTGGTGAAAGTCACTGGAGAAAATTAGTTTTCGATTTTTGAGTTTGACATCGCGGAAATTCAGCAGCGATAGACACTTGCTAAGTTGTGTCACAGTCTACATAATTTGACATCATAGAATTTCAATGTCATTAGCTTTACCAACAACAAGAGTCGCTCGTTTTGCATGCTTCTTATCATCACTTCTTTGTAGGAGATATTTTTCAATGTTGAACAAATAGTAGACACATAAACAAATATCATGGTTACAACTAGCATCAATACAACAACGAAGAAGCGATGACAATGTGACGTACCGCAAATGAGAGGAGGAATACTTACTTTGAATCCAACTACTGCCACCAATCAAGCTGTATATATTACAGTTTTCTTTGGATTGAAACGTTGAATGAAGAGGCCCCTCATGAAAAGCCAACAGTGCCGAGACGAACAGTGCAAGCTCTATGATTTTGTGATTACAGAAACCATCCCGTACTTGTATCTTGGGCGTTCAATGAACCTGTTTAGCGACATGAATGAACGATTAGGTAGAAGTAAGGCACATTCATTTCTTCCATAGAAGTCATGACCAATTATGGGGCCACACCACAAGATCCGTATTCACCTTTTCGATTCAACAGTCCTCTTAGCACTATGTTATGCAGCAAAAAGTGGACTGGTACCTTCACCACGTTGATAAAAATTTGTGCATCACTCACAGGGCACTTGGATAGAGTCTTTCGAGATTTAGTTGCCACTCACAACATCCAACTTCACTGGTCATCAAAATAAATTCCCTCAATCCCGGTAAAGTCTAAATCGACAGCAAGATACATGTGGGCCGGTCATATAAAGAGAAGAACAGACGGCAGGCTGATGAAAACAGTTGTATGAAATCCACCAGAATATGTCCTTTGAGATGAGCACCCTAAACGCTGGGCGGGCTTGTTTGTAATTGGAATCAGTTAGCTATATTCACAACTGCCAGTGTTTTACAGATCACGAGATTAGACTGGCATCCATTATCATGTTCGAATCGAACTATGGATAACGACTGCGAGCACAAAAGGCGAAGAGAAAATAACTGAAGTCTTCGTGAAGACAGCCAACCCTTCACAGTATCCAAATATCCAAGCACGTTGCGCGTTGGACTTGACGCACTCAGTAGCATCTCTGTGGATTGTTGATGCTTCACTAAAGAATATCTGGATAACATTTCGCCACGCAATCATTGGAAGCGAACGAATAACTTATTGTTTTTTTCCTTGGTAGTGAAGACAGTCTAGTCAATTTCGAAAAGAACTAGAAATGAGTGGAGATGTTATCAATGTTCGCTAAAGTCAATCAATCGTCAGGATTGAAAGTAACTCAGTGATTTTAGGTCCACCTTGCAATTCGTCAAAATCTGCGTTAGTACAGAAGAAAAAAAACGAAAAGTCGTAGAAAATGATTGTTTTCTGGAATAGATGCTGGAAAGTGCTTGTTAAACGTCATTACAAAAATATTTGCCGCCTAGATGTACTTTAACCACCGGGTTTTCAGTAATTTCAAATGAGAAATTACTTGCCTATAGGGTCTCTATTACAAAGCTTTTTCTGATTAAGGTCGGTAAACTTGCCGATTTGGATCGTATGATCTTATGCGGAGGTAACTGCGCGATTTGGGGATTCGACGAAACCGGCAGAGATATTTACTGGACTGTCACAGGTATGCAGTTATTCCGATTCGTGACTTCTTCAAAGATTTTACACAACTCCCGATGGAACAAGGTGAATGCAGCGCAGTGATTAGAAATGCCTGCTATACGCATATAGTGATTGGTTCAGTTCATCACGTCAGGCTAATCAAGCTTCCTATATTTCGGAGTTGGTAAATTGGGCCTGATATGCGTGCGGTAAAAAAAGTCGACTTGATACATTGATAGATCACCAGAAGTTATTATCAAATCTGCGAGGCTACAAATGGACTCGAATGCAAAGAGTATCCCGTGTGGATGTAATGACAAATTCTTTATCCCGTCTTGCTAAAAAATGTGATGTCTTCACTCTTGAGTTTGACTAAATCACCTGTATCACCTTTCGTCCCGTTGATCGTCGAGTGACTCGAGCGGGCACCAGAATCAGTTTTTCCATATGGCGTGCAAGAGCAGCCCAGTGGGTCCTCCTCGCTCTAGGGATTCGCTGAGCATCATATCTTTCTTCCATCGCTTTCTTGAGAAAATCGGACCAGCGCGTCAGTGGTCTTCCTTTAGAGCGGTTGACGTCCCGAGGAATCCAGTCGGTAACGGCTCTCGTCCATCGGTTGTCGTTGAAGCGCATCACGTGTCCGGCCCACCTTATTTTCGATATCCTGGCTTGTAGAACGGCGTCTCTGATTTTCGATCGTTGACGTAGGTCGGAACTTCGGATCCTTTCTCTCATTTGCGAGATACGGGATACTCCTAGCATCGACCTTTCGACTGCGCGTTCGATAACGGCAAGTGATCTTTCATCCTGCTTACGTAGCGACCAGGTTTCTGCTGCATACGTCAGGGCAGGGATAATTGTCGAGTCGAAAAGGTGGGCACGGAGTCGGATGTTCTTTGTCCTCTTCACTACATCTTCGATGCTCTTAAACGTTCCCGAAGCCGCTCGTTTCCTTCTGCTCAACTCTGGAGCTAGGTCGTTCATCATGTAGATTTCACGACGTAGATAGACGTAACTGGAGCATTCGGAAATTGTCGTTCCGTTGAGCGTGAATGGGACATTCAAAACCCATCCGTTCCTCATGAACATTGTTTTCGTTAGATTCAGTTGGAGACCGATCTTTCCACAGGCGTTATCGAAATCAGTCAACATTCGTTCCGCTTGGCTGATGTTTGGTGTTATGAGGACGATATCGTCAGCAAAGCGAAGACTGGTTTAAATATCGACCGTCTATTTTCACTCCCATTTCGTCCCATTCCAATGTTCGCATGACGTTTTGTAGGGTAGCAGTGAATAGTTTCGGCGATATTGTATCGCCTTGTCGAACCCCTCTTCTTACGTCAATGGTGATATTGTTGCAGAATGGAGATATTTTAGTCGTGAAATCTTTATAAAGCTCACGATTGGGTCATTATGTACCGAGTAGGGACGCCTTGGTTATCCAGAGCCTCTATAACCGCTTCCGTTTCCACTGAATCAAAGGCTTTCTTCAGATCGATGAAAGTGAGACAGAGTGGTTGTTTGTACTCTCGCGAAACTTCAATGAGTCTTGTGATCGTGTGGATGTGGTCTATAGTACTAAATCCTTTTCGGAACCCTACTTGTTCACATGGCTCGCCTTCGTCCAATGTTCTGTCAATCCTGTTTAGGATGACTCAAGTGAAGAGTTTACAGACAACGGACAGCGGGCAGATTGGGCGATAACTGCCTATGTCGTGAAGGTCTCCCTTTTGAACAACAATCGATACGGTCTTGCTGGTTTTCCATTTGAATGGAGACTTTGCATTTTGACAGGTAGCGAGTGAATAGCCGAGCCAGTGTGTTGATGAGTTCTGGCGGTAGGTTCTTCAGATGTTCTGGTCTATGTCTGGACTTGGTGTTGTTCTGTTCTTCACCGACGATGTAGCATGCCGGATTTCGAAAAGGACGACTGGTGGAACGACATACTTATCCTCTTTCAATTTACATGACGGTAAGAGGACATGGCTAGCAAAGAAACCAGAGTAGTAATGGTGGATAATTTTCTCCATAGCCCTTCTGGAAGTTGTAAGTGTCCCGTCAAGGCATCGAAGTGCAATCATCTTGGTCTTACAATTGGCGAAGCCTCGCTTGGCTTAGCGAATGCTCTTCCCAGCTTCTGCCATGACTGCTGCTCGTCTCTCATTGTGGTCTTTTTTTATCGCTTCCATGCAGCGTTTCGCAAGTTAGGACGTAAAGTTCGGTTGCCTGTAGCTCGTGCGATTCCACGTTCACGTATCAGCTCGAGTGTCTGCGAAGGCAAGCGTCTCTTCGTGGCCTCAAGACTCCTGGCTTTCATAGCGCTACGTATTCTTCGGCGATGTTGTCAACAACGGTATCTTTCCAAGAGCCGACTGATGATTTGAATACATCGCAGTTTATGGTAGTTCTGGGAATTCATTATTTGATTTTAGCGGCTTCTCTCCTCTCCGCGAAAATGGAACATTGCGCGAAGCAGGCATTGGTCTGATCCCGTGTAGAACTTAGGAACAGCAGCGACATCGGTCAGGCAAAACCTTTGATCCACTAAGATGTGGTTTATTTCGTTATGATACTCTCCATTGGGAGACACCCACGTCCATAGCTGAGAGTGAGGCTTTTCAAAATTTTGAGTTACCATGAATGGTTTGGGTAGTCATAATAAACCAAGACATCCTCTCACCTGTTCAATCCATTCGAGTTCGTGAGTCCCAATGTGACGCTCTTCAAACGTTCTTTTAGGTCTGATTTTTGCATTAAAATCTCTGACAATGACCTTGAAGAATGTATAATCCTCTCTGAAGATTTTTTCAAAGTCCATCTAGAACGCTTCGACTTCGTCTTCGTCATAGCTTAATGTTGGTGCGTAAGCAACGAAGACGGTCAAAGCCGCCATAGAATCACATCGTTTCAACCGCAATCGTCCAATACGGGTTGTTAGTTGCTCAAACGAATCGATGTTCACGGTCAAATTCGATTTGACGAGGACGCCAACGCCGCCCACATCACTACTATTGCATGTTCCAGGAAACAGTTCTTCTCCGGTGTCATAATTAGCGTGAAAAGGATAGCGTCTTCTCGTCTCACCAAGGTTCAATTACATCGTACCTTATCCTTCTCGCCTAAATCAATAGATCTTGTACAGCGCATTCATGAGCAAGGGTTCTTTCATTATAGGTATGGATCGTTATTTTAGTCCGTTCTGATCTTGGCAGCCTACTTTGGCGCTGAGATTTTAGCACCTGTCTGTACTCGTCCTATCTGGCGCTGCCGTACCAGAGGCTCTTCCGGGGTCAGGGGAATGAGGCTCATATTCGTTACTGTTTTTAGCAATTTATACCCAACTTATAGCTTGCTAGGCTCTAAATGTGGGGGCTGGGTACTCGCGAGTAACTTGTCAGTCTCTGTCGGAGGAGCGGGAGGAGCTTATTCGTTGGAGGCGACTCCTAACCGCCTCCCATGTACTTCCCAGCCTCTTGATTTCAGGCTTTTGGCCGACTTGACTCGTAGAAAGAGTTTTGTCAAGTCGGCGCTGCAGAAGCAGGGAGTCATCCCCTGAATCCACCTGCGCCTCTGGGAAGTACACAGTCGCTTTTGATTCGCGTTTATTCCCCTATTCACCACCTGGGGACGCGTCATGTGCCCTCGCGAATAACCGGGCGAGATCCCACAGAGAGGGAGGTCCGTGGAGTTTGACTAAATAAGTCGTATCAATAGTATAGTATAGTGAAGACTCATGGAAAAGAAGTTTTCACTGTAAACACCAACGTTAATTAGTCATTTAGGTGATTCCGTTTCAACAATGTGCTTCTGTGATTTTGACGCCGATGATGAAGTGGAGGTAAATAGCCATGATCCTCAAAAGGCTTGCCAATTGCAAAATATTCCAGTTAATAATTGGTTCTCCTGATGGCGAATTGCGTGTGTTCAAAAATGACCTTATGAGAGCCGAAATACTTGAAACCGACGCTGTCATTCTTCTTCAAGCAATCACTAAGTGAGTTCAGTAAAGTTTTATTTCAAAAGCTGTTGACTGAAAGGCGGGCATAGAACAAGGTAGCTGAAAAGATTTGAATAGAGGCGGCATACCTTCCATCTCTAATCACTGATTCTTAGAATGAAAAGTCAACGGCAAGCAGAAAAAAGTTGAATATGTTAGAAAATTGCAAGGCAGATAGTAGAAATTTGTGAAATAAGCAGGACAGTAACAAGGAAGAATCACATCACTTATAGGAGTCATTTTGGATACGCACTCGCCAATGGAACCGTTGGTGTCTATCACCAGGACCAGCGCCTATGGCGAATTAAGTCGAAGAGCGTCATTACTGCCATTCTTCCCTATCCAAACGACGAAATGATCACATGCATATGGAATTCGGGGAAAGTTTGTTGTACTTCTAATATCATCTTTCAATTGCAATGACATCATGTTCATCAAGATGTTGATGAACTATTGAAGACAATCCTTCATTAGTTTAGACCTTTTGAGGACTCTCTAGGGGACCTTTAGAAAAGCATTAAAAAATTGTCAGTTTTGCCTCTAAGAAAACAGTTTAGAGCTTGCACTCGATGATGCAAGATATAAAATTCACGTAACTGTTTCCCTCGCTTCTTCTCACGTCATATGTAGAAATTTATGAAGATTAGAATTGCAGCACATGCAATTGACATATAGATGTTGATGTGACATGCTATCTTCATATGAGCACAAAGAAAGTTACCTCAACATGAATTTACAAAGGAACTCGAAAAGCGATGAACGACTTTGAATCAATTTGTACGATCATATTAGATCGATGTGCGTTCGATCGGTGAGAACGGTGAGATCGCTTGTCGGAATTCTACACTGGCTGGACAAAATATCATTTCTGGATTCATTTCAAAAATGAATAGCACCAACGTTGCGGAATTCACAGTCGTCACTGTTGAAGGAAAAGGTATGCAAGGACTCTTGTTCAACTACAATGGCTTTCAAAATGCAGAAATGTTAAATAGAAAGCAAGTGGCGGTGTAGCGCAAACCTAATAATGCAGTTTTTCAGAAGGCAAGGTGATGAAATAAGGCCTTGCTTCGGTCCTACCCCTAACATTTGCAGTCAATCAACTGGATGCCTAGAAACGCCTTATCTTGGCTATCTCCAAGACTGCAAGAAGAACCATTCCCACCGACAGTGGAGGACGAATGCAAAGAAACGAAAAGAACGGTAGAAGTGCTGGAATCCGCACAGTAAACTGTGATACCCAATCTTGAGAAGTAAAATAAAGTAAATGAAGGACAAAGATGTGGACTTCAAAAAAATGTAAGTGAGCTTCTCAGTTGGGGTTATCGGGCAGGTGATTACTCCATGTAACTGAAAGCTTTGGTAGAGCAAACGTCGAGTTCTGTGGTCACTATTGCATAAACGACTGGAAAACTGACATTCAGGAAATCTTGCCTTGTATCAAAATGTCACCATTCTGCCATACTCAAAGAATGCAGGTGTCTGTTTGCGGTGAACATGTGGCAACGCAGTATCTTTTCCAATTTTCGCTTAGTCACAGTCGGATGCTCGTCCATCTTATTCACTATCGTTCTTCTACAAGGCTCAGTACCTTCAAACTCATGACATTGGGGCTGGAACTATATAACATCACCGTGCCTGATCTCTTCACCTTATGGGTGGTTCCTACTGGCAGCTTTGTTTTTTTCCACCTCATCCTTCAGCACCGCCTTTTTGCACTATTTCCTGATAATCCTGAGTATTCTGAAAAATATCAAGTGTTTTGATATAGTTTCTTTCTGCCTAAAACGTAGTATAAATTTGTGTTCCAAGTGGATTAAAAGCGTTATTATCGATTGATTCTCTAGTCACCCGTGCTTTAATGACATCTGGTTTGGGTAGCAGCAAGGTACTATTTGTTTACGAAGTGTACTCTCCAATACCCTGTTTCCCTATGTCGAACTACGCATGGAAAATTCTGGTATGTATCAGCAGTATACATGGATTGAGTGGAGACGGGTGGCTAGTGATTTATGGAGCTCTGCAATTCACATAGGATTCTCAGTACATTCGCATGCTTCGAGCTCATTTTGCTATCAGGCGTTCGACAAACTGACACCCAAGTTGGCCGATAGGATGCGAGCACTGGTGTGACATCGGTAGGCCATCGCGAATGTCGACGGTATGACACATCCGTCAAGGATTGTAGTCACTAAGAACTTTATCTTCTAATTTATAATGTGGCCGACAAAATAGTGAAGGAAAAGTAGTAGATCTTTTGAAGAAACTTATAGAAATAACGGCATTTTCAATTTAGTGCAATGTTTCACCAACACTAAATCAAGAGAGGCTGTCGACAAAACACAGGAGGCACTGCATCTCTTCGGACAAAAGAAACACAACTTGCTGGTGAGAGTAATTCAATGATAAGACTGAGACGAGTGCTTTTTGTTCTTCAAAGGCTATATAAAACTCTTTAAATCTACTTTTTTGTTGAATTGTTAAGTCGTTGTCATTTTATTTGAGAAAATATTTTTTACAAGTATCATCTTGTTTATGATTTATCGTCATTTAAATTGGTATACAAACGAATTAAGAAAGATTTGCTCTTTATTCAACTTTGTGGACTAATCTTATATTATACACACATATAAAAGCCCGACTTTCACTAAACCCTGACATGAGCAATCAAACTATCGTAGAAACTTTTTCTCTTCTAAATCTTCTGCCAAATTCGTATATCTTCTTCAAAAATGATGATGACATTCGGCGTTATCACACCTTCTTTAGAACCTGGACGTAATATGCCAAGCCATATCTAATTATTTAGCTGGCATTTCTTATATCTAGCAAAATCCATTGCAAAAACCAGTCTAAATGTCTACTTATGAAAAAACCTGCTGATATGGGGAAGGTCACCGATGTGTTGCTACACACTATGAATAAGGAACCTTGCCCAAGCTATAAAATCATTCTGAGATAAAGTGCATTATCATTTGCAATACACAGACACTCTCGCCTTCTATTCCTACTTGAATTTTTGAAGGAGTGTCTGAGTATCATAAATGATATCTCACCTTGGATCAAAATTATTTTGTATCTCAAGTAACGCGCATAATTCATAGTGTGTGACAGTAGATCGCTGACCTTTCCTATATAAGAAGATAAACGATAGCACTTCATTGAGATAAATATTCAAATGGATTTTTACAATTTATTTTTTGAACTGTATAGCAAGACAGATATGGTATCGTGCAGTACGACCAAGCTTTCAAGAAAGCGCCGAAACGTCACCCGAGAGATATATACCAATCTTGCGCAAGCTCCAAGATTAGCTCGCAATATTCGCGCATAAATCTGGTAATAAGATGAGCATTTAACATAATCAGAACAGTTGTCATCTTCAGCATAGTTCATGAATGAATATGCCGAAATTTTCCGGAGTTTCGAAAATCAGACAATGTGCTTGGGAAATAAAGTTTTTTTTCCATATTACTGCCGTAATGATGTTCAAAGGCATTGATGACTTAAGCAGTCACTTGATCCTCATACTCCTAAGTTTAAGAAATTTTGATCATTCCAGGTAGAACTGAGCAATTTCGAACAGGAAGAACAGTTGACGGAAGCGGAAAAGGAAAAAGATTTTCGGATTCCAGTTGACACGACGGTTGAATGCAAACTGTTCGGTATGTTTCCATATCTCAAAACACTGCTTCCGTAGGCACTTTGAAGCTTAAAAGACTAATAATAATAATAATAATAATAATAATAATAATAATAATAATAATAATAATAATAATAATAATAATAATAATAATAATAATAATATAATAATAATAATAATAATAATAATAATAATAATAATAATAATAATAATAATAATAATAATAATAATAATAATAATAATATAATAATAATAATAATAATAATAATAATAATAATAATAATAATAATAATAATAATAATAATAATAATAATAATAATAATATAATAATAATAATAATAATAATAATAATAATAATAATAATAATAATAATAATAATAATAATAATAATAATAATATAATAATAATAATAATAATAATAATAATAATAATAATAATAATAATAATAATAATAATAATAATAATAATAATAATAATAATAATAATAATAATCATAATAATAATAATAATAATAATAATAATAATAATAATAATAATATAATAATAATAATAATAATAATAATAATAATAATAATAATAATAATAATAATAATAATAATAATAATAATAATAATAATAATAATAATAATAATAATAATAATAATAATAATAATAATAATAATAATATAATAATAATAATAATAATAATAATAATAATAATAATAATAATAATAATAATAATATAATAATAATAATAATAATAATAATATAATAATAATAATAATAATAATAATAAGCGATAGACGGCAAATTAGAGTCAGTGCAACAAAACTTGACATGAACTGAAACTTAACATGAACGACATGAACGGCGAGCGCGAGGTATTTTTGTACGTCGGCTTTCGCAGTGACTAGTAATTTTTCTTTTCGTCCTTTTGATTTAACACTGTTACGATGACGCATAACAGTGGGTTTTTTGCCTGCACGACGGTACCTAGTTTTACTGATTTCTCAGCTTATGGATGCCTGACTGGCCACTTCGTGAAATTTTTAGTTTGTCGCGCTCCTTTTTTGTGATTTTTTCTTCTAGAAATGGGTTTATCTCGGCGTTTCGAAAAGAATTCTGCTCGCAGCGCGGAGCTGATTTCTACCCGCCAACACTCTCCGGCAGTCAACAATAAGGTTCCTATGGAAATCCGCAGCCAGCTATTCTCGAGACTGCAAGGAGACATGCTCGATCCAGTAAAACACGAAGTTCAAGGAAGAAACAAAAACCAAACTATCGCTTGAAGTATTTATATCCACAAAATCAAAAGAGATTTAAGACAAACCAAAAATATGTAAATAAATAGAATGTTGCGAAATATGTATTGCAGTTTTGATATCCTCTCAATCTACACCATACCTACAAACAAGTATACCGATCAAAAATTGATCGACCGCATTTAAAAAATGATATCGGACTCCGCGTTTGTTGGTAGGTAGGTCGTCTACACAGAAGCGTCTTTCTCCCTCTTCGCGTACCGCACTTTCTAGGCTGTACACACTCAAAACAAAAGTCTCGCGCCGGAAAATGGATCTTAATTGGTCATACTGTAAAACTGGAGGTGTGCACGGGACTAGTAGCTAGTAATGCAAGCTATCAAAAAGCAGCATGCTGATTTGATTCCCCACCCCCAGCAGTTTTCTGCAATCAATCAACTAACGCTTTGCAGAGCAGCTCAGATCGAGTTCATTCTAGTTTGCAAGGAGATTTGCCCGACCCGCATTCTACAAAATTGATGAGGAAGACAAGATCATCAAACGGTGGTTGAAGCAGCATGCGAAGTATTCGAAGACTCTTGTGGAGGATGTACGCGAGAAAACGAAGCGTAAGCTGGAAGTGTGGCAACCGCAGAGTGAAAAAAAGGCCGTGACAGGTTATGCGACCCTTTAAGGAGCATACAGCATGACATCTCTTTCACAGACATGCAGATCTGTCTGCCAGCGCATCCGATGACCTATGCGACGATGGATGCGAGGCGACGAACCCACTCTGAGGGAACATTATCATCAGAAAACGATGAAATCTTACTGTAAAGACTTCTACTGAGGTAATTTTAGTAAAAAATAACTTCTATATTCTACTCTCGACCGTTTATATGGACCTCGCTTGAACAATAATAATCTGTGAGTCGGTCGTTATGAAGTCTAATATTACACTTACGAAGTGCTAGACAGGCGCCTGTTTTGTCCTTCCAAACTCTTCAGTAGCACAATTTCCCTGAGTTCAGGCGATCCCTTTGAGATACCGGCTCAAAATATATTATCATGTTGTATGATTATTATTATTTTTAGCGAGGTCTATATAAACGGTTCAGAGTAGGATATAATTCATTTTACCAATTACAAGCACTCGACTGTGGTCACTGTAATGTCGCAGGATTTTGTCACCCGACTTGTGCTGATCTGTATTCGATGTCAATTCCTTTATATGAAGGTATATACCCAAGGAATTGGCTGAATCGAGAGAAACTGTGCTACTTAGAAGTCCGGAAAGACGAAACAGGTGCCTGTCTAGCAGTGTATAAGTGCCCCTATTAGACCTCATAACAATCGGCTCTAAAGATATTATTACGTTATCAATTATTAACGTCTATATGACGCATATTGCGCCTATATCTCCTATGTTTCAACGAGAAGACTACGTCGCCATGATAGGAAGCATATTTCCAGCTGGTATATGACATGCAAGAGCGCACGTTAAGCAGTGGTTAGAGGCGCTGAGCGTCGGACACAAGGTCAATGGTTCGATCTCGCAAACATAGCTCACCATGGCATCCATCACTCCGAGGTTGTAGATTGGTAGTGTACTGGTCGCACACTTGCCTGGAAGGATAAGCAGCACAGACATCTGCTTTTTCTTACTATCCGATGTTCTTGTGATCATTCAAGAGCTTGAGAAATGCCTATTTTCAGACTAAGCTTGGTTTATGGTTTGATCTCCATATTACGTTTTACTAATGGGAAAAATAGCGTTTTGCTTTCAAAGTGCGTTGTTCCAACTTGAAAGCGAATTTTATGTAAATCCTTATCAAGGGGGAAAACTTTCATCGCTACGAAAAGATAGAATGCTAGTGAATTAACTTTCAAAAACGTATTTTGAATGAAGATGACACCTATTTGCCTACTTTTTGATAAGAGGAACCCTGCGGCGCACACAAGGTCGATAAATTGGATCTCGCGCTCATGGCTCACCAAGCTATCCATCCCTCGGGGTGTGAATTGGTATAAACTTATCTAATGAACTAGCAGCAGACTTACATATATCGGTAGGTCACCAAAAGTCATTGTGAAGATCGCTCAGGAAAGCGGGAGAGAGAGACATCTACTGAAAGGGCTTCAAAAGCCGCCTAAACCTCTCATTGAAGTTATTCCTAAAGGTGAGGACCGGACGAGGTACAGTAAATTATTTCGAAGCATAGTGGACTAAAAGAAGTGAGTAGAGCACATGAAATGACAAAGATTGCAGCAATGAATTATGTTGGTAGTTGAGGCTATTCGGAAAACGCTTGGTCGAAGTCGTTGAAGTGGCACTGTATAGTAATCTGCAAAATCATTTTGACAAATAAGCCTTGTTTTGCAATTTGTTTTCGCATAACCTTGTCATTTTCCCAAGACCGACTGTGTATTAACCTCGGCAAGCTGTAATATAATTCCTGATTTCCTTTTTTAAGCAAAACACGTGGTGTTACATTAACTTTATTTCACAGCTGACGTTTCGGCGGTTCGCCTTCTTCAGAGCCTGGAAAGGTCAAATTGTCCGCAATCCAATCAGTCAAACACCTCCATTACTTTTTTAGAAAAAATTCGCCAGATTCAGATTTCGATCGCATCAAGACAAAATCAACTCTCAACATACTCAGCCGCTTTTTTACATGTGTTCCACTGAGTGATTCGAGTGAAGATCACCGGAAGAAAATCACATAGGCTCGTAACGCACCCTACCCATCAAAACAACAGTCTTATATTCTGACTCAAATCACGTGTAATAACGAGGCATTCCTCCCTGCGGTTTATGGTTGGATTGGTCGTATTAATCCAAAACGCTTCTAAAACCTTTCGCGCTGATGTTTTTTGTTCTGCGCAAGGATGGTGACTTCAGTCTCAAAATCATCTCCGTCGCGTTTGTGTTCTCTATGCGTCCCTGACGGGGCATTCCGTCTATTGAAGCGTTTGTCAGCTAGGTGTTCTTCTATGCGTGTTCTTGTCATTTTCTTTGAGTTGCAGCCTCTGGCTTTCTAGGAACTGGTTGTCCATACCAAGTGCTGACTCTTTTCTACATTTTTCTCACTATCCCAATCAGGGCCGTGACGGCGGCGTTCCATATCGTGGGAATAAAGGCGCTCGCGGGAACGCAGACTCAACATCATGATATTGCCGCAAAGAGGCGCAGATGCCACCCCTGCGAGTGCCACGCAAGAAAATTTGCGATGCCACCTGCCTATCAGCGATGGTCCTCAAGTGATATAAGAATGAGGACGGGGATTATAGCGATGTCGGACATATGGTTATGACTGTGAATGGTCAAACAGTGTGTAGCCTTTATGAGTGTTAGATTTCAGTGATAGCCAGTTCAGAGCTAACCAACTCTTCTTGCTTGGATACAACGAATCATTACTGATGTGAAGCATTTCTAGCTAATGTTGAGAACACTACAAACATGAACTAGATAAAGGCGAGTTATGAGTATCAATAGCTATTGAGGAGGTGGAAAAAATCACTTACTATTTTTCCATTGAAAAGTGCTTTAATGCTACAATTGATGGAATGTTGAGGCCCTTGTTCTATTTGGAATTTGGCTATTTCTGATTGAAAATCTATGTTAATATAGAGATTCAAAAAGCTAGTGCCTTACTTCCATTTAGTCAGCAATACAACGTGCGATGGTTCTCGAGATATTCTGCTTGAGTCTTCACTCGTCATTGATTTTGTCACAAAAGGATGAAATTTTGGCGCTGATCATTTTCTAAAGTATGCGTTACGAATTTCTTCTCGTTGTTTGCATCATAGAGGTGACTGAATGCATAGTTGGCTCAAGCAGGCAGTGATTTGCAATGGTCCTGGTAATAGATCATGTCGAAGTTTCATCATATCAGACATGTTTGGTACCATTTTGTCGACATTCATGGACGTCTTTGTATTTGTGTTTGCGGTCGGCTTCCACTCGAGTTTTTTGTACTCTTTACAACTATCGTTGAATGCTCGACAAGTGTACCCTACTCTGAACTTTGAGATGAGTCCATTGTAACGCTATCAGGACCTGATCATAGACAGTTACCTTTTTCCAATCGAGGAGGGTTTTCCGCAGCAAAGGTGTTGTCAGTTTGCAAAAACCAAGAAACATAAGAATCTGTTTATAGCTGGAATGTACCAGTTAAGTGTCGTGGTGAACATTTACTCAACCTGTCGTACCTGTGCTCCCACTGGTCGTCGCGTGGCTTATGCGAGCGCTATAAAGAATCTTCTTGATCCAGTCTCGTAGGACAATTGAATAGTGGATTCTCCTTGCTCTAGGAATGCGTTAGAAATCTTTCTTCCAAAGTCTTCGTGAAAAATAATGATTACCAGATTGCGCTTTACATCTCGAGGAATCTAATCGCCAACGGCTCTTGTCCAATGGTTGTCGTTTAGACGTTATGCCTGTTCGGTCCACCCTAAATTCGATATTTTGACGAACACTATGTCGTCTTTGATGCTTGATCGCCACCATGAAATAGGAAACTCTCACCTTTCTCTTTTTGTTCTCTCACTTGTGTTATACTGGATATTAGCTGCATTGTGCTGTTTATTGCGTGTTCGATAACTAGCACCATGAGTCTACTATCACACTTAATTAACCAATGGGATTTCAGCACTGGAATAAGATACACAGGTGTTAATTACTAGAAAAACTACATTTTCTAATTCAAAGATTTGTTTTCACATCAAATTAGGTCGTATGTAAAGTTTTTATCTGCGAAAGGTTGTGAAAGTTGAAGCTGAAAGTTCATAATGCTCCCAAGTGCTGCACTCTTTTATATTCCCTGAGATTTGAGAGCGTAGTCCCTAGAATCTTACTTACATCCATGAAAGTTTCTTCAGTGATTTGTAATATGGTCTTTGCTCCCGGATTCAAAACTATAGTGAGCAAGTACGACGTGGTCAACAGTGAGCCCGCCAGATTCAAAACTACTGTCAACAAAAGTTTTAGAGGTTCTTATATGTTAGACGGCAACGAATAAAAAACTGATCCTTTCGCTGGACAAGAAGCTTTAATAAGAGTGTTAGGACTCATTTGAAAGCTTGAATCTCTGCCTAGCGTGGTAAATGGCCTGGTTTTCAAAACACCATTTTATGATACTGTCAAATTCAAAATAAAATTATATTGTGCATCGGCCGCGCCATTTAACTGTTATTTCACTGAGGCAGGAACAGCACATGAACGTGTGAGGAAGATCTTTTAGTCTCAGAGTCAGACATATAATCTGAGTTTCTTTCAAAGCGGAGAAACAATTCCTAATTGACTAACAAAGTCGCACTTCCTGTGTGCCCGCGGAAGAGGCAATCAATCGATGATCGTGGCAGCCCCTGTTCCCCACCCTCCACCCCGAAGCCCACGAATTAGCCAAAAAACACATACCCGCGTATGTGAATCGATCTTGTTTCTTCCTTCTACACTGGAGGTCTTTCCAAAAATATGGACACTGTTTGAATTAAATCTCAGGCTTTCGAATGAATCTTGACAGTCTGAAGAAAAAGCGCTATTTTGCAAGAAAAGCTGTAGGTGAAACGCAGAGGTTTTCCTTTCGCTGAAGCGTTATGAAAGAGTCTTTATGAAAAAGGGCTATGTAAGGAGCTAGCCAGAGATTTAAGCTTCCGAATGTTTGCTAACACTTTCATAAAAACATTTGTCCAGCAAATGGGGTCGATTATTTGCTGCATAATTAAGCATTGGTATTGCTGTTGATGGATGAATCAGAACAAGGAATGGAGGGAACCGATTACTGCTGGCTTTCTCCCATAGTACCCTCCAGCAATCAGTAAAGAACTTTTCAGCCTGGTTACTCCCGAGATTGCATGTAGATGTTCTTGACCACTATCCTACGACGTCCATGAAGAAGACAAATTCTCAGTCAAACGATGAACGCGGAAAGATGAATTGAATGCTAGAAGTACTAGGATGCCCGTTGTAAAAGAATATCTAGTACATATCAAAGATAGTGGATAAAAATAAAGATAAGAAGAAGCACAAAATGTGCTTGCTTTCAAATTTTTTTAGGCATTCTGTATTGCGCCTTCACAACGTTTTTTTTTTCGCTGTGCGGATCCCAGTACTTCTGGTATTCAAATCGTTTCTCGTCTTCTTCTTAACGTCGTGCATACTGGATAAGAACGTTACTCCTTGCAAGCTCGGGGATAGCGTGACTATGCCGTTCCACAGGGCGTTCGTTGCTGGCTGTCGGAAAGTGCTGAGGGTAAGCTTTAGCCAGCGCACGCCGTGAGGAGCATCACAACCTCTCGGCCAAGGCGCATCTGATGTACAATAAACAGCGATAAAACAGATGGATTGATATAAATGCTTGAGGTTGATTATTCGTTAGAATTAGGTTTTTCACGGATTTTGATAGAGCAACAAACACCAAATTCATACCAGAGGCGATCAAAAGGCTCAAAAGGCACTAGTCAATCACTCTTGAGTAGAATCCACTTTTCATATTGAGTCTTATTGATAATTTATTATTAATTTATTGATTATTGAAGCCTTATTGATAAATTCGATGTTTGTCGCTCTAATACCAAACCTTATGAGAGCACCTAATATTATTAACTAACAAATAAGATGCCTATGTTGACTACATAACGATTTATTCCATAGCAAACCAGCTTATTAAATAGCAACTGTTGTTTTTTCTTTGGTAAACATCTCTAAATTAATCGATAGATACACTTGGACAATTCAGTTTCGAAGAGCGATCGTACTCTTTATCTTGTTCTGGAAGCATCCCACGAAGTATGCATTCGAGGTGTTATAGTATTTGCCGAAGGATTATTCGAAGGGGAATCATACATATGGTTGGTCGTTTTCTTATTTACCGATGATCTTAATTTTTATCAATTCACTATCACTCTTGCATTCGTTTTGAGTTTACTTATTGCTTCTGGAATCTCAAAATTTGTACAACCATAGTCTATTACCTAAACAGTGGTGATTTTGCGCACGGACTGGATGTCAAAGGAGTTAAGATAATACTATATATTGAGCTACGTCAATCAATGGATGGTCGATTTCAGAGCTTAAAAGAAATAGCAAGAAAGTAGCGGCAGTATATTCTTGAGTGTACTGTAACGTAGCTCAGTTACAATAAACCAAATGATGCAGAGTGGTGTGTAAAAACGTTTGCGTCAGCCGGGATTTGAACCCAGATGTTACTCTTTCCGGGAGCATGTGCTAAATCGTTGCACCACCGACGCTCGTTTTGCACTCCACTCTTTCTACGCTACAACGCGTTATCTGTCAGCAGCCAACCGTCTACGGTGTGGCGGGGTAGTCATTAACGACATTGAACCCTCTTTTGTTGACAGATATTGGGTTCAATAATCAATCAGTTACAGCTTCGCGACATTATTAATTTTACACTATTCTCAAAATTTATTGGTATAAAGAAAGACATGTACTAGAAGCCCAGTGGTCCTCCTCGCTTTAGTGATTCGCTGAGCATCATATCTTTCTTTTATCGCTTTCGTGAAGAATTCGGAGCAAAGAGTCAGTGGTCTTCCTTTAGAGCGCTTGACGTCCCGAGGAATCCAGTCGGTAACGGCTCTCGTCCATCGGCTGTCGTTGAAGCGCATCACGTGTCCGGCCCACCTTATTTTCGATATCCTGGCGTGTAGAACGGCGTCTCTGATTTTCGATCGTTGACATTGGTCGGAATTTCGGATCCTTTTTCTCATTTGCGAAATACGGGATACTCCTAGCATCGACCTTTTGACTACGCGTTCGATAACGCCAAGTGATTCTTCATCCTGCTTACCTAGCGACCAGGTTTCTGCTGCATACGTTAGGGCAGGAATAATTGTCGAGTCGAAAAGGTGGGCACGAAGTCGGATGTTCTTTGTCCTCTTCACTACACAGGGCTACTCTTGCACGCGATAGGGAAAAATGGAAGAGTTGCTGGTACCAGCTCGAGTCACTCGACAATCAACGGGACGAGAGGTGACAGGTGATACAGGTGATGTACTAGAGAATTTTCTGTAAAGATGCTCGCATTCTAGTGATAAAAACGTCCATTAAGCCCTCCGGGACGGAATGAATGGATTGTGATCGTTTGATTACACTACTTTCTAGAGACCTTCCTCGCTGGAAAAAAACTTTTTATCCAACTTCTAGCTCTGAATCGAAAGGTCACAGTTCAGCGATGCCAATAATGTCTTTATTTCATGCAAAGCTTGCTTCTTTTAGGTTTAAAAAATACAAAAGAGAAAACTACCCCTTTCGCTTTACAAGGATATTCATACGAATGGTAGTAATCATCAACAACTCAAATCTCTAGGCAGTGTCCTACGTAGCAACATTTCAAAATGTCTTTATTATACTGTTTCAACGAAAGTAAAACATTTGTCTTTCACACACGCCATTTTCTCGCAAGACAGAGCTCTTCCTTTGATCTATTTATCAGCGGGGCATGAGACTTGAAGGTTTTAACGTTGTACTTATTCTCTGAAAAGACCGTCTACCTGCAATGCAGCAAAGAAAAGTAAGATTGAATCCACATACACGAACATGAGTATTTCAGCTATCCTACGGGGTAGTGGGGAAGGAGCGACAGGCCAGGGCAAATGCAACAGGTTTCAACACGGCCGTCGATCGATTGGCCCTTTCACGGGCCATAGGCAACTGCGATTTTTCTTATACAATTAGAAATTGTTTCACCTCTCTTAAGAACTCCATATTAAACGTCTGAATATGATAGTGAGAGATCTTCTCCACACCGTCATGTGCTTTTCGTGTTTCTAGCGAAGTAATTTTGAGATGTGAAGCAGATGTAATACATAAATTATTTGCATTTTACAGCGTGTTAAAATGGTATTTTCAAAAACGGCAGCATGCGCACTAGCCAGCGACTTAAGTTTTCGAATGATTATTGAAAACCTTATGAAAATTTCTTGTCCAGCGAAAGGGGTCCATTTTTCATTTGTTCCCAGCTAACCGAATCGAACCGAAATTGACGTTAATCCGTTGCAGCAGCGAAAATAACATTACTATGTTACACACTGCTTTGTTCGTTCGGTAGGGGTCTTGGGTGGCCGACTCTTCGTTAGATTATTGGCAGTTATCTTTCAGCCCAAATCTCTTCGATTATAATACCAATTTGGCTTCTAGAAAAGCTCAAGTAGAACGCTGTTAAAGCGAAAAGAAGATTCCGTCTTCATTCGGAGTTGTTAGTCTGTCGCTTGAATAGCATAACGAGTTTATTTGGCAAGATGAAGAAACAAAGTTTGTACGTTTAGAATGAAGGAAGAAAGTCTCATCACAATTCTCGTACGAAAAGCATTGAGAATTTCTCTGAACATGGAGAAAGTTCTCAAACAGACAGCGAAAATTGCCAGCTTCTTGAGTGACCCTGAGAGCAGCGATTTCAACTACCGTCTCAAAAGGGCGTGTTATCCGAGGCGTGCGATTCGTTAATTATTTAGGAGTTTTTTTCGTCGCTACGAAGAAAAATTCCAAGTTTTTTTTGCATTGTAATAGTAGCAGAGACTTTGTTCTACACTTCATTAAATACAATTTTCTTTTCACATTGCCAATCAAACCCGATATGATCATCAAGTGACAAGATGATTATTCGGAATGCAGAACATGATCTGTTTTTCGCTCTAGGAACGCACTATGAAGCTTTTTCAAAGCCAAGCTCATTATCAAAATTTTCGAGATTTGGGCTAGTGATTAATTGTCAATAATTTAGGGAAAAGTCACTCAGAGATCTCAGCCAAGTGAACAAAGAAAACTGAGGTTGGAACATAATGTTTATCTCCGTTGCTACAGCGCAGCAAAAAAATCTTTTCATGAATCAAAAAAAATATTGAAATTGCCGAAACTTGAGCTCCAAATAAACACGAAAGTTTCGAAAATTCTTTTCGAAAGAAAATTTCCAGAACATTGTGCATCCTAATGGATACAGTTTGCACCGACAGTGTTAACCTATACACTTGGGTACTCAAATACTTGGAGACCCCGGTTTGACTGTTAGAGAGCCCCAGCATAGTGCGTATTCATTTCTCTCTCGCGTATTTGTTGTTCACGGTAGTGGCCTATTTTGAACGTGGCGATATAAGCCATGCTCATACGTGAGTCCGAACACGTTGCTGTTTGCGTATGCAGATGGTTGACATTAGTCCACAAACACGTCAGCTCGTCTTTTGAGTGATCTTTCAAGAGTAGTCTTACGTTCTCTTGAAGCCCATTTTACTATTCTCTTCGTCTCTCTATCGTGTGTTCTTCTTATTATGTGACAAGCACATCTGCATTTCGCTATCGGTATATATATATATAAATATATATTTATATGTATGTATATATATATAAATCACAAACGTGACATAGGAATCGAAGACCTGAGCTGTGCAAGCCCACTGTGCGTTGCGATTGCCAACTAGATCTAAAAAAAAATCGTTCAAGCGCTCTGTAGAATGTGCGCAGATTTCTTGACGTGGTTGTGGTGTCGCCCCACACTCCGCTGCATAACAGAGCGCTAGGAGGACCGCTGCATAAAAAAAAGCACGAAGACTGTGGTTTGTTATATGGTCGGTGGCTTCCTTGAGAGGTCCAAATGCGGCCCATGCTGTTCTCCTTTCTCTGTAATTCTTCCTTAAAATTGTTCTCCATGTTCAATAAACTTCCAAAGTACACTTACGAGGCGGTCTCTGTAATCAGAGGATCATCCAGTTCAATTTGTGCACTGTACCACATAAGAGTCGCCGGTCCTTGTGAATCAAAAAGAGATCACCATCTTGTGACTAGTAGCTACAAAGGGCCCGGTGATTTTTGTACGGCTTACACTTAGTTGGGTTTTCCCTTGTGGAAATATCGCAGTTTTTTCTCAGCTTGGGAGGCCCTGTTATGAAGATGAACCCTCCGCTATACTTCGCAGTCCGACACCCAGAATACATCCCGGTCACTTTGAGGTGGTAAAACATTTTACAGCATCCAGCTGCATAATGAGAGATAAATTAAGTGTTCTTGGTATTTGAAAAAAAACCTTCTCCAAAGCCTGTAGCAAAATAAACTCGCTGATGCATTGGGAGAAATGCACTTCATCTACTTCGCTGCCTTGAACCACAGCAGTAACTTACAAACTAGCATCTCGGGAGCATCGAAAATCGTGAATAGTCTTGCAGCCTATACTTCAGTACAAAACTGAGCACATGTTGACAACTCTTCCAACATTAGATGGATTTTGCAACTCTAGGGCTTATTGAGCACACGCCCGTTATCATTCAAAGGAACGCTTATCCTTGCTGTGATAAACCATGGGCCGTTCTTATAAGCCGTATGATTTATCTGGCTCAGTTTTTGTTAGATTTTTTTTTGATTGAAAATCAACGAGTTAATTTATGTTTCTTGTTTTAAAAATGCTGAAATCACTTACATCAATTTGTTAAGGGTACCGAAAGTGATCGAAGGGAGCGGTGACCGCGTTCAGATTCCAATTGTCACCGAAAAAGACATGAGCAATGAGATACACATACGAACATTTCTTGGACCTCAGGAGACGTGAGGACTTATCATTGTTGTTTCAGATTTCGTTTGAAAAGTCGTCAACGGAAGGTTGCTTAGAAACCTGACGAATGAAACGAAACATATCCAGGTCTTAAAATTATCTGCTAACATGAGCAAGTGCAGATTTATAAAGAAGATAGAACTTTCAAGCCTGCATATTTGGCCCATTCGATGATTTCTAATGACTTACTATATCAACTCAATTCTACCCTCTCAAATAAGTTTGACATCACTTCGTCGACTCGACGGAGCAGGATTTGCAAGTTGCGCACCTTCTTGTCGACCAGCGATATAAGTTATTTCGTTACCCTTCGAAGCAGGACTGAGTCACTAATTCGACACAACCATTGTAATACACGTACTTCTGTTAATAAAGAATGAAAGGAAAACTCTCAGTAGTAATTAATCTGAGGGATGCGCCATGTATTGCACTTCATTACACTTTGCTAAAGGTGATCGAATGTGTTAGGTATACAAATAAGACGCCGCCGTTCAATATTTTTTACTGTAACAATAGTAAAAGTAAAGATGTGAAAATTACGAAACACGTCATTTGTGAATAACCTTACTTGCCAAATTTAATCAAAAGATAATCCCGACGATGAAAGGAAGACTTTTTGCATCACATAGTGACTGGTGACAAAAAGGAATTTTGTTCGGACAACTCAAAGCGCAGACGATCATGGACCGACTCCGGACATCCAGCAGAATTGACTGTAAAACAGAATATTCACGTATGAATTCGGTGGGATCAATGAGCCGTCCCCTACTATTAGCTCTTAAAATCTGATTAATCGCGGTTAATGCAGCACTTTATCAACAACCATCAAATCAAACTATTAATTGCAAATAAAGCGATCAGAATGGGCTCTAAGAATCTACAAAGTGATTTTGCTTCATGATAGCTCTCGACCTCATGTCGCCAAACAGACCGAAAAACGCCATAAAAGAGCCGAGATGAGAGCTTTTAAAAGGTTTCACCCTTCTCGCTCTACGCTCTCGACATTGCACCGTCAGATACTACTTTAAGTTACCAAATTCGAATTACAAATTAGAAAATTCTGTAAAATTGCACCAATTTTACCTGCCCAATTTTTCTTATGGCATTTACGAATTATCCAAAATTGGGAGAATGTTATTGTTATTGATAGAAATTAGATTCTTTTTAATTAGGAAGGAACAATAAAAAACCGATCTCATTCGCTGAGAAGAACTTTTTATAGATTTGCTAAACATTTGAATTCTGAAACTTCAGCTACAGCCCCAGGTCGCTGCTTTTTTAAAACATCTCTTTATAACGCCGTGATTCAAAATAAAATCACCTGTATCACCTGTCGTCCCGTTGATCCTCGAGTGATTCGAGCGGGTACTAGCAACTCTTCCATTTTTCCCTATCGCGTGCAAGAGTAGCCCAGTGGGTACTCTTCGCTCTAGGGATTCGCCGAGCATCATATCTTTCTTCTATCGCTTTCGTGAAGAAATCGGACCAACGGGTCAGTGGTCTTCCTTTAGAGCGCTTGACGTCCCGAGAATCCAGTCGGTAACGGCTCTCGTCCATCGGTTGTCGTTGAAGCGCATCACGTGTCCGGCCCACCTTATTTTCGATATCCTGGCGTGTAGAACGGCGTCTCTGATTTTCGATCGTTGACGTGGTCGGACTTCGGATCCTTTCTCTCATTTGCGAGATACGGGATACTCCCTAGCATCGACCTTACGACTGCGTGTTCGATGACGCCAAGTGATCTTTCATCCTGCTTACGTAGCGACCAAGTTTCTGCTGCATACGTTAGGGCAGGGATGATTGTCGAGTCGAAGGGGCACGGAGTCGGATGTTCTTTGTCCTCTTCACTACATCTTTGATGCTCTTAAACGTTCCCCAAGCCGCTCGTTTCCTCCTGCTCAACTCTGGGGCTAGGTCGTTCATCATGTTGATTTCACGACCTAGATAGACGTAACTGGAGCATTCGGAAATTGTCGTTCCGTTGAGCGTGAATGGGGCATTAGAAACACATCCGTTCCTCATGAACATTGTTTTCGTTAGATTCAGTTGAAGACCAATCTTTCCACAGGCGTTATCGAAATCGGTCAACATTCGTTCCGCTTGACTGATGTTTGG